>JAYJMJ010167734.1:0-16815 GCA_036873875.1 Laminaria ephemera
GACAGAATGGTGTTTTGGAGTTTCCGATCACCTGTAAAATGCATAGGTATATCCCGTGAACACGGCAGGAATTCTGCACAGTTTTTCTTATTCGAACTGATTATATGTGGGCTGCACATTCAGCGATATCGTGTGAGATATCTCGGGGCACATGCCGGGTTTCGAAGAAACAATCGAACATCACAAACCTGCCACTACCGTGTCATGGTTGCCACGATCAGACCACGACAGTCGCCTTGTGATCTCATCGCCCAGCGCATAAAAGGCCGAATGCACTAATCCAGCTCTTGCATTGGCCCATAGATATTCTCATCAGGTCGAACCAGCCAAATCTTCGTTACCGAAATGTAGTCGTGTTCTATTCTAGAGAAACATACAACACTGCATGCACGTTTCGTTAACGCGTGGATCCGACGCCCCCACCCCCTTCCTCGTGTGCTTCGTGTCAACTTCTATGAACCCGTTTGCGTCGATTTCATTACGTTTTAGCAAGCATCCCCACCTCGGCCACCAGTACTATTGGCAAATATTCAAATGATTCCAGTACTATTGGCAAATATTCAAATGATTTGCAAGGTCGATAGACGGGCGTGCCACGATGGAACGAGCACGTTTTGGCGACGACATTTCGGACTATCGGGGCACTACTGCTCATGAAGGGCATATCCAAACCCTTGGATCCTCATTTTTGTTTTTACAACAACAGTTCGACACTTCTTAGGCCACGGAAATTGTTTATCGGGTTTAGCCGTCAAAGAATCTCAAAACTGGTGTGTAAATGAAACATAGAACTCGTGAAATATTGAACCAAACAATGCTTAAATGCCATGAGGGTTGTTCGTCGGGGTAATTGTCCATTCGTCGCAAAGCCGATTTTTCGATGGGGTGTATAGAGCTCCTCATACGTGAGCCTAAGAACAATAATACGAACCCGTTCTGTAGCGTGAATCAAATCCTCACCGCCTTCGACGTTGTCGCTCCCAGCGCTGTTGTTGTAGAACACCGAACTCAGCACGGATACCGGCCCTTTGCCCTGATGCATGCCCCCGCCTTTCATGCTGGCATAACACTCCTCAAAGAGACATCCATCTATCAGGAGATCGGTCTCCTCCACCTGTCGGCCATCGTTCAGAGGGTTCAGGCAGGTGGAGATGTGACGGGATTATGTAGGGTAAAGATGGGCAGTGCTGATTGTGCTGGGGGGGGCTGGTGAAACTATTGTCGAGGTACTCGGGGCACGACTAACAGACATATATGGGCCACAGTGCGGGTTGGCGTGGAGGGTGCTACTCGGATTCAATTCCTGCTGGCAATTTACTGGTGCTACTCGGATTCAATTCCTGCTTGCAATTTAGTGTACCAATGTATATATATATATATATATATTCTCACTTTTCTTCTTTCCAGCTCCTGGACAAGCCGTGGTCACAGGTGCCGTCCCTTCTCCCCCCCGGTACGTGCCTTAATTTCTATCGCGCAGAGGGTTCAGCATTCCCAACGTTCGTCGAGTTTCATCGAATTTTGCTAACTCACGCTCTCGCGCTTTCCGCGAGTCAATGTTTAGCAAGAAAAGGTCCCTACGAGTACGAGTATTCACTCGGGGGGGCTCGAACCCACGACATTGACCTTAATGGTTACGCGGTTAACCCACTAGACCATCGGTGATGCCGACTATATAGCGTTGGGACACGCTGGGTGGTGTTGGTCGTCGGGTGAACTCGTTATCGGGGCAATTGATGCAGGGTAAACGGCCGAGAACCACAGCGCGGAGGTAGTAGTAGGACGGTAGGGTTGACATCCTTCCGGCAACTTCGGTATCCCTTTAGCCGCTGCAGAAACGATCGTGTCATTAATTCAAGTAGGTTTGGTCTCTGATCATAGAGAGATGGCCGTGCTATTCAAACGAAAGTGAACAAACGTTGTGGACAGATGGACGTAGAAGATACTTTGACCGTTGAGAGAGTAATTGCCGCGGCAGCACGACTGTGTCAGGTAAACGAGTAAAATTGACACTCGACACAAACGCGGACGTGGAGTGATACTGACCCCTTTATCCCTGCACCCTCTGTTTGGAAACATGACGCATGACAGTAATGTAGAGGGGAAATAAATGTACTACCACATTAGACCAAGGCTACGATAGAGATCCACCTCATTTTATACGACGCTCTTCCCTTGAGTAGCTCATTTCCCCCCACGAAACAAAATTTAGAGAAACATCGTTCGCCCCGTCCGTTGAACAACCCCATCGTCTAGGTGTACAAAAAGTAGATTAGGAAGCAAAACAAAGCCTCCAGAGATGTTCGGTCGCTTCCTCGGTTGAGGAGCCGGTCCCTCAGGAAACGCTCGGTCCAAAAGCGCTACCTCTTCGGCAGCACGCGTCATTAGAATGATCAACCTGATACACGCTAGGGTAGAGTTGCACCCTACTCCATCTGAGCCTTCTCACCTGGGGAGCTCTATACCTCATCCAAAAACTGATTTTGAGAAAATGGAAACAGCAACCCGACCAACAATCCCATGCCCTACGCCTACAAACAGTGTATATATTTTAAAAACATAAACAAGAATGACATTCCGAAGATTTTGGATAAATGAGACCCGTCATTCAGAAAACATTCTAGCCAAAAAAAGTGCTACCTCTATCGTAGCACGCGTCAGTTTCAGTTTTATCAATCTGCCTGAAGATAATATAAATATATAATACACTCCACGCTGACACCAATCTTACCGCAACAGCGCCGCCTGCTCCATCTACATCTTCGTCTCCAGCCGCCGACTGAAACCCCGCTCGACAGCCCCTGAACACCGTGTCGACAGTGACCACCGTTGATCGGTTCGCGTATATCCCGCCACCCCAGAGTTCCGCGAAGTTGTTCACGAACTCGCATCCTGTAACGGTTAGGTTGGAATCCAGCGCGTAGATACCACCCCCGCTGATTGCTTCGCCGTTAGTGGTAGTGTTCACAACGAACCCGCCGCGAACTGCCATATTTTCGAGGAACAGCTGCCCTCCGTCAACGGAAAATATAGGACCGAAAGAGATGCTTTTGTCGGTATCGACGTCCACATCCCCTGATCCCACCCCCACTACGGCTGACGTGAGCCCGCTTGGAATGTTCAGAGCTTCCGTCAGGATGTGAATTTCATCCGGACTGCTCCAGTTGCTGCGTCCACCACTGGTACTACTGGTGCTGCTGTTATTGCTGGCCACAGTAGTGGATTCGGTAGCGTTGGAGTCGACGTCGCCGATTATTGAAACCGTCGTGCCCAACCCAATGTAAATAGTGTCGGTTACGTTGACGGCGCCTGACCAGTTGACTTCAAAATTCCCGTCCTCGCAATTAAAAATGTTTGTAAGGTTGATATTTGTGGTAGGCGTGATCTCCACTGGCACCGTTCCCCCTCCTCCGCTTGATGTAGTAGTGCCTCCGGTCACGCAAGGCGCAGCCAACACGCGGAATCCAGGCCCCGCTGTCCGCGCAACACCGGGGCTCGCTGGCCATGCAAGAATTGCGGCGAAGAGGAGATAAAAGCCAGCCGCGACAGGGTGTAGATCGCGGCGGTGGTAAAATGCGTATTCAACTGCGTCTAACCTCGTTCTTCGATCACGAGTACGAACTGAATCCTTCAGCGGCTGTCGCTGGCTCACTATTCGTTGGCTGGTCATCGCGGGTTGTTACGGTGCCCGCGTTGGCGCGAGTCGGTTGAGCGCGCCGGATGTGAGCAGGGTTGGTCAATGATGAAGTGGCTTCGGCCCAGAAACAATCCCCAACACCCAGCAGCGAAGGGGGCACTTGTGCTACGATTTAGAAGAGAGAGATAGGCAGGTAGCGGGAGGGTAGGGGGGAAAGGAGGGACTGGCTCGTCACGCACGGTTTTTAGGACGAGGCCTGCCGCTTATTCAAATGAAGGTTGACGCTTGTTACCGCAGATGTAGCACATTTTTTCGATGAGGCTCCTCAAATGAGGAGCTCCATACGCCACGTAGCAAATGGCGTCGACAAAACATGT
Source organism: Laminaria ephemera (assembly GCA_036873875.1). Taxonomy (NCBI): domain Eukaryota; class Phaeophyceae; order Laminariales; family Laminariaceae; genus Laminaria; species Laminaria ephemera. The sequence continues at coordinate 4,015 of JAYJMJ010167734.1, forward strand.
TTGCCTGAGACTGGTACACCATCTCATGGGCTAGATATCTACTGGGTACATTTATAAAATACAGGTCAGTTCCGAACCTACGTGGTACCTCCTCCATCAAGAACAGCCGTCTGTGCGACTCGTTTGGGCAATAATGTGCGGTCCATGTCGTAGTAAACTTTGTTATTGGTAGCGAAACCGATCGGCCGCCTTGGTGACTTTGTGTGGTTCACGAGCCGTGCCCCATTGCACACGGCTCCGTTCTAGGTTCCTGCTAATGTTGGTGCGGACTACGAAGATGTGATGAACGCGAATTATCGTGCATTGTTGAGTGATTGCCATCCGTGAAAAATCGATGTACGCCTGCGCTTCTACAATAAACGGTCGTTGAATACCGTCTATGAAGTTCTACACGCACGCCCCTGACTGATCAGCTATATCTACACAGTATACGTCCATTATAGGTTTGACATGCAGGTGCTCGTGTATAGCATACTGGCAATGATGTCTTCGTATGTATGCTGGCGTCTCGAATATAGTTGTGTGAGCGTTGGGGCATCACACACTGGGACCCGAGACAAGCTTGACCGAACCTATACGTAGCTACTGGCAGGACCCACCAGGCACCATGATCCCATGCCAGCCAAAACCAACGGCGGATATAACTGATCAAAGTTCAACCATAGACATCAAAAGTTGTTTCCGAATGTATAGCAGTATACCTTCAACCCAGACGACTCTTAATGAAACGAGCATACACCCACGTTTCGATACGGAAACGTGACAAGATGGACTGTGCAGAGGGTCGAGAAATCCGGAAACACTGAGTGTTGGTGTTAACAGATCAGACATCGTCATTAGAAACTTGTTGGATTTATGGCACTACGACGCGTGCTACGATAGAGGTAGCACTTTTTCCCTTTTTTTTGTTTCTGAATGACGGGGGTCTTCAACCCAAAATCGTCGGGATGTCATTCTTGATTTTCAATCTGATTTGTTGGATACCTACACCATGGATTTGTTCATCGAGTTGCACTTTTTGTTGACTCCAAATCAGTTTGAGGGTGAATTACAGGGCTCCTCCGGTTAGGAGTCTAGGAAAAAAACCGGTTAACCTCTATCGTAGTATGTGTCCTACCCGGAATTTACAACACCTACACGAACATGACCAACAAGTCCAAGTAGTGGTGCTACACAGTCAACATCAACCATTGGCCCTTTCTATCAATTACTCACGATATGGCGGTATATCAGCGCTGCTGCAGGGTAGTGGATACTTCTGTACGGTACCAGGTACTTCGTAGACTCAAAATGACGAAAGGGCTCCAATATATATTGTCGGATAGTACCCAGACAATGAATGCGTGCATCAACTTCCACTTTATCTCGAGGAGAGTCCATGTTTGAGGGCTGCGCGTTGTTCGACGATACGTCAACGACTGGCTATTAGTGTGCTCTTTAATGTATTACAACTAGTGCAATGCGGCAATATGCAGAGTTCAGCCTGTGTTAATCTTACTGCTGCGTTCGAAGTGTGGTGTTCAACATATTGAGCAACGTCATTTTTGTCATAGTTGGAGTGTACTCCGCAGCCCAAGAAATTTCTGGCACCGACTTCCGTTCGAAACACAGCCCTTTGAATGGCGCTCGTCCCGGCGATGCTATTCACTGCTGTGTTATAGACGTTGTTCGGTTGATTGTACGTATAATCGGTATTATAGAGCTGTGCCGTACGCGAAAAAACCATCATGGTTGTGAAAGAGTAAATAGCCAGTTTCTACAGCTGTTGCAACACGCAAGTAATCGCGAGCTCTTTCCGTATTCAACCCTTTCGAGTGCACGGTAATAACTCGTGCCAACGGCGGTATTACCAATTTGATCTGGTACCATCTACTCTAGAGCCCGTGCCGCAACCATGGAACATGTTTTGTACAGTATCGCTACTTGTATCCATGTTCTTCCGGCCCAACGACCCACGAAAATATGTCCTCGGAATTCTTAAGGCAATAAACGGCAGTGGTTTCGTCCGACTCGCTGGTGAGATTCAAATCGACACGTTTATCGCAAAGTATAGACGATTGCTTTGCCATCTTATTCAGAAATAATACCACCGGCAAAAATGTTGCCCCTCCTCATCACTCACTAGGCGCCGGGGAGAATTGTCCATTAGCGCCCGCTTCGCTAGCTCAGCGTTACATCCGTCCGACGACCCAAAGAAAGGCTTATATTCACACTCTTACGGATACAAGTGGCATCATATTCATCCGAAACATTCGTACCTGGTACGACTCAATTCACATCGCAATCGCAGATGGAGGCAATTGCTTCGCCGAACCATTCAGAACGCCGTAGGCTGGCTCTATACCTCACGCCCGCCCCTCATCCGACAGGGAGGGGGGGGGAGTTACTTCATGATTGATGCCCGCTCCCCTCGACCGGCACGCTTCTCCCGTTCGATTTTATTCCAAATCCAACAGAACCGATTTATCGAAAAACAATTGATTGACACGGCTTCACCAAAATCGATGCAACTTCAATCGCAATACCTCTCAGGTATCACAGCCCTAGAAGTTGTATATTTAGCGGCGTTGCCGAAAAACCAAAGTTGGAGATCATGATGCAATGGTGAGCATGTTGCTTTCACCGCGGGAAGTAAGTTTGTTTTCCCCCGCCTGCCCTTTGTGTCAGTCTTAAACTCGCATACCGGGTCTTGCTAGGACAGGGTAGCACGTTTTGGCTCAAAAGCATACCTAGGACAGACGGGGCTCCCCAACTGAGCAGCCACCCAATACCGTTTGAATACCTTCCATGTTTTACAAACACTGTTCATCGGGTTGCACTTTCTTTGTCTCAAAGTCAGCGTTTGGGTAAGGTGGACAGGAGGCTCAGGAGAATTGATGTTACCGCTGTCGTGTAGCATGCATATACTATGCTGTATAGACCAACGATACGCTAGGGGGGAAATCCTTAGGGCACACAAGAGTGGCTACTTTGGACGTTCAAGCTTTCGTGTTATTCATTGTCGCGATACGCACTGAGGCCGTCGAATATTTTATGAAGCTGCGCCAAACAAATGTGAAGTCCTTTCTTGACCGAGGTACAGAGCCCTTGCGCTAGGGGGGTATACTGGGTAGTGCAAACTGGTGCTACGGTGGGCGGGGGGGCATCATTATTTATTTTTGTTTTGAGCCGCCCGGAGCCACTTGGACGAGTGACTACCCTATTCGTTTGCGGTCATCCAGCTTTTACGCTTTTAAATTTTGCGTTATGCACTACATTGGGATTCTTGTCACTTGCGCTGAGCCAACAAAACCTAAAATCCTATTCGGAGAGAAATATGAGTCACTCACCCGGGTGGCCTAAGCGCGGCAGTGAAAATGGGGGTAGCCCCCTTACGTTAGGACCAGTCTGAACATGATAGTACAACATCCCCCCTACCGTAGTCATGGTAACAAATTTTGTTGTATGTACCAATATCCAAATAAAAAGTGTATATTTCGACCTAGGGCTACACTTCGCTGCTGCGGCTACACGCCACATGGCGAACACAAGTCGACAAAAAACATTCCATGAAACTCTACTAGCTACGAGAATGCCGACACATCCACCCGCAAAAAACAGAGGACGTATGCCGTGGTTGGGGGATACGAGGGCATGTACCGTGGGGCGCAACGAAAATTTGTTTATACACACTGCTCCTACTACTAGTAGGAACTCTGACACCCTTGAGCTGACCCCACATGGATGTGAACATTTCAGACGAATTCGGAGCATAATATTAGCCGCTGGCAGACCCCACCAATCACGCTGAATCCACGCTGACCGAAATCGGGGGGCAACAACACCAAATTGAGCGATGGCCACAGCCAGCAACGAGAAACGCCGAACAAACAACTTGTAAACTACCCTCCCGTATGTCAGGCCGTTTTAGAATATCGCTCGTTACGTCCGACAACAAGAGGTCCGAGTTGAAGTAGCTCTTGAGGTACCTTCAACAATGTACCTGGAATGATGTGGTACGAACTGGTAAATAATCCTGTTGCACTACTACGTCGTATGTGTCGTCCTCTGCGTGGCCTCGTCAGGTGCTACGATAGAGGCACACCATATTTTTCTGAGGCTCCTCACTTGAGAAATAAGAACGGCATTCCGACGATTTTGGCCTAAGGAGCGCCGTCATTCAGAAAAACAATCCTCCAAAAGGTGCTACCTCCATCGCATAGTGCTGCACCCCCTTTTCGGCCGCTAAAAACTTGAAGTTCGAGTAAGATTTAAGCGATGTTTTTGAGTTCAGTACCACGGTAAACGAGTGGAAAAATATAAATCTGACCGGCCCAAAACACCAAAAGTAGACGCAACAACTGCGACACGAAGGGGTAGCCCAGACTACTGGAGCTTGCCAAGCGTCCGGAGTAAAGACCCCAGATCAATTCCTACCAAGAGTTGAGAGACACCCGCGCAGAGGAAGCCTAGTGGTACTTATGCTTGGTCACAATGTTCGGCGGGTACGACCGATATCAGCGTCGTTCTATTTGCTGCACATGGGTTTCAGCACGGTAAATCTTACGATTTGTGAAGAAACAATAGTCTATAGACATCTGCCTATTCGTGTCGACCCCTCTATGCGTTATGAACTTCGTTCGAGGCAATGGCGACCACGTAGGGGGGGGAGAGATCGGGAACATAGTTTGGGCCTTTTCATCGAAGATACAGATTATTCCTGATTCAACAACAATATCGAACTAGTCTGAGAACATCCTGCACCACGCCCCCTAGAACGTTATTTCGTCAACAATGAGGAGCGGTTCATCCGTCAAGCTGTGCTTCCGGAGAGCGATGCTATGGTAGACGAGGGGTAGCACTTTTTTTAGTGAAAAGAAATCCGACTAACAGGCCGCCTCAAAATGAAGAGTTACTTGATATGTTCCTGACCCTATCCCGGTAGTACTACTGTATCAATATGGTCTTTGGACACATAGGCCATAGGACTGTTTTGTCGATCTTAGCTTACGATGTTCCTTGAAAACGCTTGTTAGGTGAGGTAAAATGAGGTCCTCAAGTAAGGAGTGTCCGAACGATGTATGCTACACCCACTGCACGCGTCCGGGCGCGATCGAGAGAACCTCCCCAAAATGGCCACTGATCCATGTGACGAGTCAAATGTTGGCCGCGTATTTACACGAGTCAAACACTTCGTGGTTGGACAATTTGCGGATGTCTGCGGGAGCGCAGGAAGTGTCGATTGGTAAACCAATTCACGGCGTACGAGGTCCGAAGAGACTACCAGTGGCATGGTACGGAGTGTGCCCCCAAGACGCGTGCTATGACAAGGGTGTCCCTAAGCATCATGAGACTTCTCACTGGAAAAGCTCTGTACCCAACGTAGACGAGTATTTCGATAAAAACAGAATAGTGCAACCTAGATACGCAACGATTGGAATTGGGTAGTCCCTCTGTTGAGAAGCCCCTATGATACAAATATTTGGTTGAAGCCGTTCTATCTCAAACGTGGCCCACGTCCCGCGGGCTTTGACGCTCCTCGTCTAAGAAGCTCTTACGTATCGAAAGGGACGTATTTGAATGCTCGTCCGCCTCGGGTAGTGTCAGGGGACGGCGCGTGTTGCACCAGAATATGACATGGCAAATTTGGATGGGTGTTGGAGTAGGGGAAGCACGTTCAGCTCAATATTTTAGGAGCGATGGCGCTCCTCAACTGAAAAGCTCCCAAGAATGTAGGAATACACTTGACCTTATACAGTCATTTTCGACAGCCAGCTAGACAATGTAATTGGTCATCGGGTTACATATTCATTTCTTCTAAAGTCCAGTTTAGAGTGAAAGATTGAGCTCCCCTTGTGCGAATCCAAAGCAACTGTGCGCTGCACACCTGAAGCAGCATACGTCATCGAACGTATCCGGCAACTGGCACTCATGATATATCTCCGTCACTCACACGTGGAAGTTGATAAGTTTGCACCTTGCTCGCCTGTACGTCTTCTGGCACAAGGAGAAAGTGGTTCCTCTGTAAAAGGAGCAGTAACGCCTCCAGAACAAAAACGAGTTATACGGGGATGCCATATCCGTAGGCCCTAGAATAAGTTCGACTTAATTGTTTCGATCGATACGACCGCGACGTCTGTTTTCACCGGACAATGTGCAGAACAATGTCCAGAACAAATGTCGATATATTCCAAACCGCTGCTTACATACCCGGTACGCAACAACTACGGCAGCAACAAGAAATATCCCGGAAACAGCAAGCCAGGATATTCCTTGTACCAATCTACCGGTAGCTATGATGTTTGACCATTTCGGCCTCCTATCAACCTACTCTGCGTCGCAATACTACCGTCTTTGGTCGCTCGATAAGCTGGGAATAATTGATAATATTCGCGTGTAAACTGTAACGCATCGCGAAATCTGCTGGTCACGCATGATCTGGGATCTCTATGAAACGAAATGTAGTAAGGTGTGTTTAATAGCTCGCCCATAAATTTCGTAAGCGTGGCACAAGGTCTCACATAAGCCTCAGACTACTGGTTAATTGCTGTTGTTATTGTTGCTAGTTTGCTCCGTGTTTCAGGGTAACCTAACGTGCACCGGCTTGGAAAAAACACGTTTTTCAACGCGTTATCTCCTCAGATCGACGGCGTTGTCAAAGTTCGAGTGAGCATTTTATTGTTTACGTATCTCCATGCGACGGGATATGTGCGACGGTACTACCCCGCTCCTTCCCCCCTTGTCAGCGCTGCTAGGTCGAGCCAGACTCTTAAGGGAGCCCCCCCCCCCCCCCATAAAATGCACATGGCCGTATCTCAATCCCATGGCCTCGGCATGACTTGAACCCACGTGAGCCCCGTCCCATGCCCCTACCCTAACCGATTAAGGTTGTTCCGGTCCAAATCCGGCAATGATTTGTTTTTTAACCAATGTTGGATCACTTGAATAATGACTAAACAAAATCGCCCCGTTTTCTATACTGCATACCGCATGTTTAGAAACAAACAGTAGCTCGAAAGTACGCACAAGGTGCCGAAGTCCACCTCAAAAGCGCCTCCCACTTCGTGAGCTAGACGACAAGGGTACCGTTTTGTTTTCTCTCGTTTATTGTTTTGGTGGTATCCGAGATGGTGGGGTCGATTAAGAATCACATTGTGCGGGGTGGAGAACCAAACCTCCGCTCAAGGGAGGTAATATTACGAAGTGCGTACATGGTGGGGCACCCACGAGGCAGGTTCACAGGAAGCGCATAATTGTCGTCTCTGGACATGGTCACGCCAGAAAACAAGTTTATCACTTCAACGCTGTAATCCATATGCAAGAAAGTACGCACAAAGGTATGAAGTCCGGCTCACAAGCGGTTCTTGCTAGGATACAGCTCAAGGTTATTGCGACTCGCGGACCGCCTGACGGCGCTTCGGGCTTGAGGCACGCAATGTTATCCTGGTCGGTGGGAGACGGACGTGTTGCGTCCCGGAATTGTAGCGATGCGGTTGTCTATGACTTTGCGACTACGTCCATGTACGATATGAGTACCCCCTCCTCCCGTCCCTTTCCCCTCCTACCCCTCCTAGCAAAATCGCTTTTCTGTTCGAGAGGTCATCCCTTCGTTTACCACCCACCGACTAATCGACGTTTGAAGCGTGAATACTCACGTTCTACCTGGTACCTATTTACAGCAATTTTTGTCAGACAATGCTGTAAATCAACATCTTATAGCATCAATACCAATAACAGAGCTTTAAGCGCTGGGACTATGTAGAGCATACTTTCTTGATAACCCTTTCAGGCCAAAAAAAGAAAGCCTCTGTTTTCCATAAGAGGTACTGTGTTCTCCTCCGCCTAGGGTGAGAGAGCGAAACTGCATACCTGGTTTGGCTTATGTTGCGCGCGTGGATTGTCGTTTTTTCGTGCTGATATTGATGCAATCGCGCGTAACGCTATCAGCTCTCTATGCTTCGTGCCGTCGATCCTGTGACTGTCCCTATCAGGCGTGATATGGTAGAAGTAGCGCTTCGTTGGCAATATAGTTCCGATGGACGGCGCTCCCACACTGAGGAACTACACAAAATCGTTGTAGTAGCCAATGTGTTTCTCAATCTTTTCGTTGGGTACTAAGTCCATGGGATTTTTCCTCTGGTTTATGCGGCGAGGTTTTTGTTTTCTCCAAGTCAGTGTTTGGGTTGGATGAAGAGCCCCCCGAGTAAGAAATCACAGAAAAGCAATTGGTGCTACAGGTACCGTAGTAGCATGATTCCTTTACTCGGCGATTTTTTCCATATGAATTCCCCAACTCCCTCGGTTGGTTACGTGGCACTACCCACTAAACCCCTCTGTCAACGTGGCTGATCTATCTCATTGGTAGTAGTGCTATACAATAACAAAACATACCCTTTACGGTTGGTCGAATCTAGCCGGATTCGTTAGCATTGATCTCCGTGGCACTCCCCTCGTCACGGACAACTTTAGGGGACATCAAGAACCTTCGAGCCTGTTCCGATCGAGAACAAGCGTAGTGATACTGGGCATCGAACCCACGAAGACGGTATCAAGAAATTTCGACAATGCCTTGGTGGGTATCCGATCGTCCAGTTTTAAGCAGAGTCTCCAGTTGTGACGAAACCTTGGTGGGTGGACCGTCCACCTCTAAGCATGGTCTTCAATAATTCGAACAGTCAGTATGTGGTCTAGCGGGTATAGGGCAATATAACCGACACCTCGCAACCAAATAGGCTTATCACTTCCAAAGTCTCTGATGCCCGCTATTATTCATACGGCCGGCACTAAAAAAACATATATTAAGTTCGGGTTACTGTTTAGTACTCACAGCTCGACAGCCAAACGTGCCCCATCATCCACCAGTCAGGTGCCGATGATCGCAAAGCAAACCAAAAAGTATACTATTGCCAAACACCTACTGCGATGCGCGTACTTCACCACACCGATCAAGGCTACGGTGGTTGGGACGGTTACCCCATTTTCACAACAAAGTGTAAGCCACTGGCGAGAATGGCTCTGTACCTCACCCAAAAACCGAGTTAAAACACCATCGTTGGCGTAGCGTAACAAAACATTTGTGGCGGTACGCATCGCGAACCCGAAGAGCACACACTGGTATGACTCCAAACAAACAGGAAACGTGGCCATCGCGCGAGAAGCTCGGAGTTGCCGAAAAACGGGAGCCGGAACGTGACCCCCTTACCGTGGCTTTGGTAGACTGGTCGTAGGTGGCGGTGTAAAAGATATTCCCGCTTAATATTTTGGGAATGTAACGTGAATCGGTTTTCTAACCAAGTGGAGATTAGAGCATCGGCCACACGCGGCAGCCCGACGTGCTGGTTAAGGGGAACACGCGAATTTGAATTCGCAGAATTGGTTCGAGTATACTCAAGGCGTCGTGTGTCAGGTACGTCGAATGCTACTGTGTGTGTGTTCAGCTCTGCGTCCGACACGAGGTGGTCGAAGCATGTGTTTCGCGCCCCTTAGGTGTTTTGTCTATACCCGGGTCCGGTGTGTATTGCCAATCTGTACGCCTCTCCGTAGAATGGCCCCCTTGCAAGAATATCTCGATTCCATGTTGCAAATAGTGTCGGGCGATATGTCGAATGTTTCCAACGTATCGGCCACAAAACCGTTGATCGTTTGGAACAATGATGCATGTGACATCTAAAGGCAAAAGGGCACGACAGAGCGCTCTTTGCACGCCTGAACGTTGGTTGGCTACCCGTCGCTGACTAGGCGCTAGTTGGCTAGACTTCACAGTTGGTTGCGTGCATCGACTGAACAAATTCTGCAACTTTGTGTCCGACTATTGCGTTAGTGACTCGCGTCGTGCTTGTCATCAAGGGGGGATAACTTTGTTGGTTGGATTACTTTGCCACCCAACCAGTAACTAGCCACCAAGACCAAGAATGCTCGGGTTACACCTTTGGCTTAGCTCGCATCAAATGTCGACCCCAGTTGATCGTCTTGTGTATGCATCACGTTCACGCTTTCCTGTAGTTTCGGGCCGATCGTCTGTAGCTCATGGAGCCTCATCTACAGGCAATACATCTACCCCTTCTGCCCTCCTCGGGAGTGTTACGGAGCGCTGCGCGTGTCTACCTATAAATGTTAAGATAGTTGCCTTCAACGGTCCTTGTAGACGTGGTGTACTACTTTCTTATTCTCGAACTGTGCTTATTTGGCCCTAAAGCGGTCATATAGATGGGGTGGGGGATTGACACGATGTGGCTGGATATTTTAAATGATCTTCCGGAAGCATCGTGACACTTGGCGTTTAATCCATCACCACTCAATCCAGCTATCAAAGAAGCGGTGTTTCTCAGCACCAATACCTCCTGACGCGTGCTACGATAGACGCAGCACTTTTCGGCTTTTTTCGTTTCTGAATGTCGGGACTCCTTAACCCAAAATCGTCGGAATGCCATTCTTGTTTTGCAGTATGATTTCTTTGGATGCCTTGGCCACAGGTTTGTTCATCGGGGTGCGCTTTCATTCTTCTCAAAAATAGTTTTTGGGTGAGGTTTAGTGCTCATCAAGTGACTGCCCAAGAAACCAAATGGTGTACCTCTATCGTTGCATGTGTCTCCTGTGTTCCTTACCACCCCGAATACCTTCCGAGGAGTGCTTGGCACATCCGTGCCCGACACCTACCCCCCTGTTCGGCTAGGGTGCAACCGTAATTCCAGTGGGTGCGACGGACCAATCGAACAACATCTTTCAAACTCGCGGGAAGGTCGTCTCAACTACTGCCTTCTCTCACAGCATATCCCCATCGAAATGTTTTAGCTAGATACGAACATCAGGCTTGCATGTTGGTGGACAACGGGAAATTGTTCAAGTAAAAAGTCGAATGCTAGCCGCGAGGGCTACTCTAAGTCCGTTACATTTAGCGTAAGACAACGTTACTAAGGGTTGTCGCCACGAAACATTTCAACTCGTTATTTTCACGTATAACGTGATTCTTGTAGGCGAGTCCATCCGGTACTTGTCAGGAGCGTTGTACTAGGTTATGGCTTGTATTGCGCTTTTCAGGTTGTCTTAGTGCTTTCTCTTTGTTCCTTGCCCAGAGCGCTCTCGTAGAAAATCTTCCGCGCGTTGCGAGTCTCTTCTCATCCCAGTCAGTGCATAGGAAAATGCCAACATATAGGAAATGTCGACTCTTTCAAAGGCAGTGATGTACTTGGAGGTTTTGAGGCTCCTGGCCTGAGGCTCATGACTTGACGAGCTCTACGCCTCCCCCAATCACTAACATTGAGGAAACAAACACCCTGAACTTAATGAACAATCCAACGGCGTACGCAGTTTTCAAAAACCACTGTATAATGTATACCAGGCATGGTCTTCGAATTTGCTAAGATGAGGAGTCCCGTTAATCAGAAACATATCGATCAAACCGTGCTACCCCTAGCGCAGCACGCGTGGAACATGTAATTGGGTTTCGCGTTCACTTCTCGAGATTTGAAAATTCAATCGGGCTTCATCGGACTCAAAAGGGTGCGCCAGCGGCACGTGGTGCCTTCGATTTGGGTTGGGGCCACCTGCAACTTGAGGTTTACTTTTCGGGCGGTGTCACAAAATGGAACAACTTACATGTGTTATTCCGCGAAGCGATTTCACCACCTATTTAACTGTTGTAATCGTGCGCATCATCCATAGGCGCACAGGTAGGTGTGTTAGCGAGGAAATTGAGCTGCTCACATCACCTTCAGCAACTATACAGCACACACATAAACGGGTCGACGACAGACCGTACGTGTGTATTACGGAGCATGCACATGACAAAAGAACAAGTTTTTGCAGCTTTTGCCTCCACGCATAGTGAAAGATGTGCCAAGATCAGTGCCCGATGCAAGGGATGGCGTCTTCTATCGCCGGATTAATTGGCAGCGAAACGGTAACTTGCTAACGACAGGACAAACCTACGGCACGCCATTAGCCAATCGCATCAAATATGTACCCCGCATGTCTGCTGGGCCGAAATTTTTCGATGGTATTATAACAAAACAAATTTGAGCGGAAAATTCATTATAGACACGCCATTCGTCTGACGGGCAGACGTTTAGACGAATTAAGGCATGCGAAGAAAGGCACGGCTAAGGCGGAAAATGTCATTAATGGTGAAGGCGCGATATAAGGCAACCTCAGGTGCATTTTCAATCATCATAAGACAATTCGTCAAGCTTTACAGGCGTTACTTAAACATAGGTACCTATCATAACGAATGCGTTAGATTTCCCATTCAGCCATAGGTCGCCCCGAACCCCGGTTTTAGAGAGTTTGTAAGTTCAACGGCTTTACCTAGCTTTACTCTGATGCAGGAGTCTTGAAAGACGGCAGTTTAGGCACCGAATATCGTACAAGGCAACACTTTGCTAGAAAATGGTTTAAAATAAAAAAGGTAAGACATGTCTTGAGTGCGAAGGCTTAAGCGGTAATCAGTGGTGTCTCACTTTCCTCCTACGGTGTTCGCGTCAAGTTCTGTGGCACATATAAACTTCTTAGATGTTTGCTAACTTGCGCTCTCGCGTTTTGTGCGACTCGAGAAAGAGGCACAAGTTAGGGGTGCGCTTTTGTATTGTTTTGGGCAAAAAAGTGGTTTTGGCCGTTCTTAGTTTGGAAAAATTCATCATCGACAAACCAATCAAAACATAGCGAAAAGTCACACACATCACCAAAAAAATCTGAACAGTAATAGTTCGACTGCTGCTGTGGTACACGTGCATAACCAGCATTGATACAAACTAAACAAAATATTGCAAAGCGCAAATAAAATATGGACACATGGCCATCGACGACAATCTACTTCCCATGTCCCAG
>JAYJMJ010167842.1:0-16810 GCA_036873875.1 Laminaria ephemera
CCAGGATCCAAAGGTGAGCGGCACTTGAATCGACTGAAGGCAGCATCGAGCGGTAGTGGTAGTAGTGGTAGTAGTGCTGGAAGCAGGCCCACGCTCACACACCGCCCCCCCCCCTGTAGTTAAGAATATCAACAGCAAGACAGATCACCTCTTGATCTTGGCTTGGCTTGATTGTGACGGACAAAACAGGCTGAGGGGAAAAACATTAATCGAACACTGAACCTTCGCCGCTGGGGGGAGATCGGGTCAGGATACATGGACAGCAACTACTCTAGGTTGCATTTCTTGCTGGCCTGACGAACATAGTTGCTGTTGACCAAACCAGCACTCGTTCTAGAACTCTTTCCTGTTGGTAGGTTGGAGTAAGGTATCGTCCAGTTGCGGCAGCAGGAGGAGGAGGAGGAGGCGCAAAAAACATGGACGTTCTTGGAAAATAGATGCCACAAGGTTGCACTTTTACGCGGCTGACCGGCCAATCGTGGTGGAACCTCACAACAGGGTTGCTTTGTTTACGTCTTGGGATGTGAACGGGTTGCACCACCCCACTGCTTGGGTCGTATATCCGTTCCTCCTCGCCATGCCTATCATCTCGCCCGCCGGTACGTTCGGGGTCTGTCAGTCATATCTTGTACTTTTTTCTGGTGTTCGCGACAGAAAACCTTCAACCGCACATATTTGTAATACCTGGTAAGCACGCAGACAACGCAGAGGGTACACCTTTTTTCGAATACAGTACCTCTGGTAAACGGACACAGATGTAATGATACATGGATCTTTACGAACCCGTTTTTCTACTGTTGTTGCTGTCGTTTGGGAATAGTTAACCGCGTGGGCACCGAAGTGTGCTTGACATACAATACCTGGTATACCGTACCAGTCATAAAGTAGGAAATGTGGTTGAGTCAACTCGATACCAGACTACCATACCAGAGGTCATATGAATTCCAGAAGACGCAGATATATTTGTGGGACCCCGGCCGGGGCAGGAGGCCTCGTGCGATTCACTTCCTTTTTTTTTGCTCATCCCATCTATTATCTTCGCACGTTTTCGTTCTCTTTCTCCTTCCTTAGTCGTAACTCAGATCCGGGGCCACTTTGCAGGGTCTTCTCCCCCCTCCCCACTACGGTACGCGTCTAATTTTTTTATCGCGACAATAATTCAGCACTTTCTTTCCTCGTCGACTTGCGTCGAATCGTGCTTACCCACGCTATAAAGCGCTCTCGGCAGTTGGTGTCTTTAGAAATAAGTATCTCCATACCAGGATTCGAACCCCTGACTCCAACCTTAGTAGTATTCGAGGTTAACCACTAGACCAACGGGGCGATCAGTACTTTTTGGCGGCATAGATACGTTATACATCATACGTATATCGTGCTTCAGCCATGATACTGGCTTTCGATGAGGTAAGTAGTTGCTAAACCGATGTAGGTACTCGTACGTGTGAGCCATGACCGCCACCCTCGGACGCGCCAAGAATCAGCTTGGGCTGTAAACGTACGACACTGGTGTACTTTATCAACCGTTAATATGTTGAAGAATAGTTCCAGGAGTGGAAAATGTCGTGCAAACCCATAATCAACAAGAACTGTGACCAGAGTACCAGTGCCACTCCTCGGGAACCAGTTAACGAATCGCCAGCAGTACCAGTCATGTTGGATGGACCAGTCCCAAGGGTACGGGGAGCTGAAATATCTGAGTCCTCGCTATAGTGCCAAGGGTGCAAGGAGCTAAACCATGGCCGTGTTCTCGCCAGTACCAAGGGTACCAGTAGTTGAAGTCAACGGGTTACTGCCTGTCCCAAGGGTACGAGAACCTGAAATGACTGGCATCCGGAGGACTTGTACTCTGATGACCTCTGCAACTCTTTGCAGCACATTCTACCGCCAACTGGAATGTGGAAGGTATACGTGATTTTAGCACATACCTGGTACAAGCCAACGAAACGCGCAGATTGAGGGGAGTCAAAACACGTGTATCTTCTGTACCGAAAGCATTCATCATCAGAGGATCAGCGATTCCTCCAATGCGGTAACGGCGGCACCAAAAACAAATGTGTCATTTTCCTGTGTTACCGGTGACGTTTTTCGCAAGGTTGGGGTTCCGCACATGCCTTCCTAACTATGCTCCCCTGTATCGGAGTCTTGGTCTTGTTCTAATAGTTTATCGTGCATTATTCATACTGTGATAATACAACAGTATCCAAATTCGCAATTGAAGAACGTAGTACTAATTGATACCTGCTTGTATATACTTCTTGGTACTGAAGTGGGTCGGTCACCCGTGTGCCATCCAAACACGTACCGTCCAAGTGCTGAAGTACCGTTACCGTCGAAATTTGTACCGTGCCAAAATGGGCTTTCCATTCCCACTAACTGCAGTACCAGTATACCTGGTACATACAAGAGGTGCACACGCCACGTTACCGCCTCACAATATCGAAGAACAGAGCTCTTACAGCACAAAAAGGTTGTATATGGCTTGAACTACATTCCGTACGTAAATTCGTACGAGCTACGGACGTAAATTAAGAACCGTTAGGGTAGTGATATTTATACCCCAACCAACCGTACCGTTCCGTTTAGAGTGGCATACACGCGGCTGCTGTGGAATGCACTTGCTGTGTGTGCAAATGAAGCGAGGTACCCCTTCTGTATACTGTGCTTCAATCCGATGACCCGGCTACGCCGTCCATGCACCAAAAGCCGTATCGGTCCCCCTTTACAAATGTGCTCAATGTTTTTATTCTGTCTCGGGACACTTAACGTAATGATCACATTTTGTTCCCTATCATACAAGCGATCACCAAGATGCTGCATTACGGCCGCAACGTGGACCTTAGGGTGCCGTCGCCCTTTACCGCTCCACATTGGTTGCCGTGGTTGACCATTGCCGTCTTCGTTAAACGTACCATTCTTACTACAGCCTGTTTCTATTTTGCGTTGGTATTCATCCATTGCTAATTGGTTCCACGTATCCACCACAGATAATCTCACTCGAACACCGTTGTTGCCCATCTTCTTGTGTGTACTGTTCCAACGTACAGGTGGACTACCACCATGGGAAGGCCGAGCTAGGCCCCGCGATTAAGGCTTCGCTGACGGCGTACCACGCCAAACTGAGACCTGCACCAGACATTGGTTCCTCCCCCGCTTGGCACAACCTTTATCCCGCCTCCCCCGCCTCCCCTTCCTCCTCCTCTTCTTCTTCCCCTCCTTCCCTGGAGAGCGGCGATGACTTCGAATCGGGAGGGTTTTTCGTCTTGACTCGCTACTCCGACACCGTGGGTGGACGGGACGTTCGTCAATCTACAGACGTCAGCCATGCTCCCACCGGCACAACCACCATGGACGAGGACGACAATCAATTGGGTGACGCTAACACTAACGCCCGCCAGGATCACACGGACATCCCCGACGCCCATGTTCCAAGCCTGAGCCCCAGCCCCGATGCCAACCCCATCAACCATGACAGTCAGATCAGCCCCGGCCGCCAACGACGGACCTTTGTCATCGGCCTGAACGGCCTCAACCCTAGCCCCCGCCCAAAACCATACCGCGGTATATTCAGCCCGAACCCCCACCCCAACGAGGCCACCTATGTGCTCGCGTTCAACCCCCGCGGCCACAGACCCGGCCCCCTCCCCGACGGCCCTTGTAGCGTAACCAAGCCTTGCATCCCCCAGGACAACTCCCTCAGTTCTACGATTCGCTTCCTCATCAGTTGGCTACTCTGGCGCCCCAGCATCCACCCTAGGCCAAGCGACCCACTATTCAAGCCCATCCGCGAGTCAAGCCCCAACCCATACCGCTGGACCACCCCGCCCAAGCCCAGTCCGCGAACATTCTACATCTGCCTCAACGGTCGCAGACCCGGCCTCAGTCCCAGTCCCAGCCCCAGTCCAAGCCCCACCCCCACCCCCACCCCCAGCGCCAGCCCAAGCACCAGCCCCAGCACCAGCACCAACCCTAGCCCCAACAGCCATGGCACTCCTAGCAGCGCCATCTCCTCCGTCAGGCCTACCACATCTCAAGACGCAACCTGCAACCACTTCTTGGGGCTAGGCCCCAAGGCGTCGCTTGAAGTGGGCAACCAGCTTGAAGGGCAGCTGCAGTCATGGACCGGAAAATCAACGATATCACCTGCCAGCAATGGCTGCATCGTCTTTGCGAAGTTTTTGGGAATGTCGTCGGCTATTGCGCCCAGCGACGATTGCAGACGGGTGCACTCGACGGTGCTGCTAGCTTCCAGGGCTGGTGCGGTAAAGCGCGTTCTCCGAGCGAGAAGGGAGCTACAGATGGAGATGCAAGAGGGGAAATCTGAGGCAATCACAAGGGATGCGAGGGATTCTTGGGGATGGCTTCCCTGGCGGAGACGGAAACGCCAGTATGTGGAACGAGCAAGGATGCAACTGGGCAGAGTGATTATATCCCTAGACGAAAGTGGACGCCTGGTGAGTCGCGGGGGCTGGTGCTTCGGGTGTTTGGGCAAGTAACAGTAGTAAAGCAAAACACTTCATAACGCTCCGGGTATCAGTGACTATCCCAAGTCCACTTCGAGTTCAATACAATTGTCGTGGCTGGCTTGAAACTTCCGTCTGCCGTAGCGGTGACGGCGGGGGGACGCTGTCCTCTTACTGATACATACTTCGTGTACATATTTTCGTATTGAAAGCTTTCAGCCCAAGGTACAGAAGTATATCATGACCACTCACGGAACCGACATGACGAAATTCATGTTGATGTGCATGAGGTTGATTCCACGACAGACCTCCAGCTGCTGCTACGAGTAGTGTGTCATGGATGAACCTTAGGGGGGACAAATTCTCGATTTAAAGCGCGCTGACTGCCACATCTCCAGTAGGATTGACCTCCTCACTTACACCCCACCCGTCCTGCATCTGAAACCCCCACACCAAATGTCTACGCAGGAAGTGACCATTGACGGAACGAAGGTTCTGTCACGATCCGGCCCGCACAAGCGGGAATGGAGAAACCGGATGCGATGGAGGAGGAAAAAGAGCAGCGACTACAAACTCCATGTGGTCGACGATGGGGTTGAAGTTCGCCTGGGGGAAAGGACGATCTGGGGCGTTACGGCCGACCACATCATGGATTAAACCAAGTTTTTTCTTCTCCACATAAAGAGAGTGCTTGTGTTTTGACATGTATGGTTCAGTGCGCAGGGGGGGGGAGGGGGGGTTCAGGTGGCGCACAGGCGAGCGAACGTGTCGCTGCTTTATCGCGTAGGTTCTCTTTGGAGTCTCCGAAACGAGAAAAATGTATTTTCCATGTATGATGGAGCGAGAACGTTCTGGTTTCGAATCCCTTCTAGCGGGTGGGAGACCACCCTTTACATCGTGAATGTGGGGGCGATCTTGTATCTAGACGGACGGCGGGGTTGGTAGTTCTGTGTGGACTATGCTGTTCTGCCGACTTACCTCCTTGTAGGGCCCTCTGTATACGACGCCAGGCAATACACTTGCGGCCTCTCAGCAATATCGAACTGTCGTGCAGTGTTTTGATTGTTTGAATTCTTGAGGGCAGAGGTCCAGCTAATCTCGGCAGACGGAAGCGCTGCTCAATGCCTGGCGTCAGATTGGGCGTATGGTTTAGAAGTACTGTACAGCCGAGCCTCCATCATTTATCGCTTAACGGCTTGTGTCTGCGGGTTGAAGGGCAGATATCCAGAGAGCGGGGCACAGCTCCTCAATGTGAGGCTGCCGGTTTCATTGTATTGTATCATATCGCGGTAATCGCAAATCGTTCGATGTCCAGGCGCGCAATACACCCGCTGGGTATGTGGTATAGCCAATGTTTCACGATCGCACGCGGACCTGTTTTGTTTGTAGTTGGACACCAAACCGGCAGGAAGCACTGGAATATCTTATTTCGGGGATGACGAGGTAAACCTATCCGCACGTTTGATCGCGTGGGTTATTCGTCCTACATCCTGGTTTTTGGAGGTGACGTCTCCATCCTATGCCGCATGGTGAAAGCCGGAGCTATGCGGCAAAATTGGCGGTAGCTGTTTATTGGATATACAGCGCACTGGTTCCGTGCTATAGCGTCTGCCACGGTTGTGGTCATGCCGCCAACGTTCCTGGCGAACACGAAAATCAAACACCTACCAGTTGTACCACAATGAGTTCGCGTATCATGACTGCTTGGATGCAGGGTCGGGAAGCTGTATCTTGCCCGTGTGACTCTGCAGGCAGAGGTACATTAGGGCAACAGCTATATTCGCCTCTGCAAGCTGTTCGGTACATGTGAAGAGCGCACGCACATATCTGTCTCGTGTAACCCAGACGAGTGTGCACAATACGTTGAACGTGTTGCACCACGCATGGGGAAACCCGCGGTAATTGGTCTAACGTGGTTTGCAGCAGTGTATCCGGATACCCGGAGGTGAGCGGGAAGCGAGCCCAAGGGGGGTTCGAGGTTGTCAATTTCCAAACCCTGACCTGTTCAAAATAAATATCGAAGCTCCCAAGCGTTACTGTTGCGAACGACTGGAAAACCTTCACTTACCGTAGCGTATTTGGTGTCTGTCTCGAGAGGGTATTGTTACTTTTGTTTCCAATACATAGGAAAAACCTAGACATAAGCTGTACATGTACAATGTCTACCGTTGACAGAGCATATTCCAAAGTATACACAGCAGGAAACTATGTACAATAGTTGTTTCATGCTACCCACGCGGTGTGTGTCTCTTCAAATTTGGGCAATGGTTTATACTATTACGAAGGACCACAGTAATCAGGACCCACGATATACACAAAAACCTATATATTCCTCCGTTTTTACTACCAATTTTTGGTCCTGATTACTATGTTCCTCCGTAATATGTCCGCATGGTTCTCATAGGGTGTCGAAACGAGACTTCTGCCCGTAAATAGACCACAGACATTACTGTTCGACGACGTTTTCGTGCCTAGCTCCGACAATGCCTGCGCCTGATCCCATTTGGTTGAAAAACCGCACATTGTAGCACCAGCATATTTGATGACTGAAATAATAATCGAAGCCCTCCGGCTCCGCTCAAATTGCGCGGTGACTGCGTGGTGGTCGCGCTGCTACCGTATTTCTCTTCCACGGTTGGCTGTGGGTCGGGATGACGGTACGCTCTCGTGTAATACCATGAATACGACGCTATAAGGTGAGGGGGTCCTTTCGTTACTACGTACGTAAATCGTGATCCTAACGAAGGCAGTCACCGGGGGTGGAGACGGGGAGATCTGTGGCAATGCATTGTCGAAGAGACCGCTGAGGGTAAACCTCCTACAAGTTGCGCTGGAGAAAACAAGTGGTATTTTATAAAGGGTGGTCGGCATTTCGTAAGTATCAGGCAAGATTTGATAAAACTGCATATGTTCGTCGCCCCCTATAGGCACCACACCCTACACAAACCTCCGCTGGCGGAACCTGAAGCGCGAAGACCACACCCTATATTACGCCGACGTGCTGGTGAAGACAGACTCTGAGAGCTTTGAGGCGACGGTGTGCAGTCTGAGCATATTGTTCTCGGGTTTCGTAGCTCGTATGAAGGAGGAGCGCTTGTCGAGGAGGGATGCCGTTTAGGGGGCTGGTTGGAGGTAAGGGGGTTACTCCGGGCGGTAGGAACCTGATTGGATGGGGCGACTTCAGGAAGGTCAAAACGAGGTGTCGCATGAAGTTCGAAGGGCGGAGTGAGGCAGTACAGAAGGTCGGCGGATAATTATGACAGGTCGAGGATAGGACGGACGCCTTCATGCGGAAATAACGTGATGTGGAGAGGAGTAGGACTGCAGTGCGACACGCAACAGTTTTAACCACGAAAACGGACCGTTGACAGCAATGAGAGCGCGCAAGGGAGGCCACCCTGTCCAAGCGACATACCGCCAACGCAAACACCCCCTTTTTCTTCCCTGAAGCCGAACCCAAACCCCGCCCTGGGTTGGGTTGGGTTGGGTTGGGTTAGGCGTCTGGGCTGGGACTGGACAAAGGGGTGTTGGAGTTGTCGGTATGCCTCTTAGGTAGCGTGACCCTGACAGACCCATCAGCCTCGGCTGTCTCACCCCTCGCAGATTTGATCCTCCAAGCATATCCGACCCCTCTCCTATCCCCAGTTGTTCACCAGCCACCAACCGCCGTTCCGCCCCCGATAGTCCTAGTGTCCTCACCCCCCTGACACCCCTACGACAACTCCCTTAGGTCTGTATGCCACGGCCACTGGCTACTCCGGCATCGCAGCTATCAGGCAGCTCCCAGCTAAACCTGTAGCAGTCTTTTCAAACCAGGGATAGCCAAATATTCAACCCACGACTTAGCTCCAGTCCCATTCGTTGGCGCTTTGTCGTCTTCCTCAACTACCGCGGTCCCAGCTCCAGCCCCAGCCCCAGCTCCAACATCCTTGGTAATCTTAGCAGCCCCAGGTCCTCCCTCAAACGCACCACGCCTCAAAAGGCAATCTATAAACACGTCTTGGGATTAGACCCGAAGGCGTCGCTCGAAGTAGACGACCGGTTGGAAGGACAATTACAGTCATGGACAGGCAGGGCGACGCTATTGTCTTCTTCCTGTACTGGTTGCATCGTCTTCGCCAAGGTGTCGGTGACGCCCTCTGCTATCGCACCCAGTATAGCCCGTAATCGGGTTCACTCGCCGACGTTGTGAGATTCCAACACTGGTAGGCGAAAGCGCGTTCTCCCAGCGAGAAAAGTGCTTGAGAAGGAGAAGCAAGAGGGAACCTTCATGGTACGCCCGAACGACATGGAGGGCGTTTGGCGGTGGCTTCCCTGCGAAGGCAAAAACTCCAACATATGGAGAGGGCTAGAGCAACTGGGTAGAGTGGTGATTACGTTTGACAAAAGGGCACGCTTGGTGAGTCGTGAGAACTGGATCGCCAGCTTACCAAGCGTGCCCATTCGTCAAGGGTGACCGGCACCATACCTAATTGCTTTGTAGCCATCTACACATGTTGGTGGTTTCATCTCCGCTGTAGAAGCTACCACGAAGAATCCACCATGTTATTCGCACGTACCGAGTCGGTCCCCTCCTGTACCTCCTTACCCAGTACTCTTGCTGCTTGGAGAACGCGTGTTCGCCTGCCAGCGTTGGAAGCAAACATCGCCGTTGAATTAATCCGTTCTTTACTGAGCACGAGAGCTGATGGCGTCCCCAACAACTTTGTGAAGACGAAAGAGCTATTGTTGGTACGCCACATCATCGCCTTGCCAGTCCAGTATTGCAGTTGTCCTCCGAGCTGGACATCCACTTCGCGGGGCGTCTCGGGGTTTAGCCACATATAATGTTTGGTTTAGGCTGCTTGAGGGGTGTCGGGTTGGGGAAGGGGCTGGGGCTGCTATTGATAGGGATGCCAGGGTTGTTGGGGCCGGAGCTGGGACTGGGGCCGCTACGAGAAAATGAGACGACACAGTCTCGGAGGAGTGGGGATGGGGCGATATGAATCGAGCCTTGGGCTGGATCTTGGGCTATGCCTGGAATTGAAGTCTGCTGCCGTGTCGTCCTTGCCTTGGGAATTTTATTGGGGCACAGGTGCTGCCAGGATTAGCTAAGCCACGAAGGCTGACGGGGGTGAATGTGGGATTGTGGGTGAGTGGAAGGCGGGGGCTAAGAGAGGGGCTGGGTCGGCTTGGGATGCCAGCATTGCAAGGCCTGGGGCTGCACGGTTTCATGGGGCTGCCAGGGCTGAGGAGGTATGGATTGGGGCTGGGGCCGGGGCTAGACAAAGGGGTGTCGGAGTTGTCGGTATGGCCCTAGCTGGCGTTGGTGTTGGCGTGGCCCAAAAGATTGTCGTCCCCAATTGAAGCGGTAGTGCCGGTGACGGTATGACTGGATTATGTAGAGTGACGAACATCTTGTCTATGCAGGGTATCAAGGAAGCGAATCAGGATGGAAACAACGTCCGGTTGGTCGTCGTCACCGCTTTCGACGGCGCGAGGGGCCGGGGTAGAGGTGGAGGAGTGTGGAGACAAAATAAGGGCGGCGAGAAGCCAATGAGGACGGGAGGTGTAACGTTGTTTGTTGTATGGTCGAATACCCACGCGGCCCGTTTCTCTCTCGATTGGGGCAGTGCGGTGTATCTAATCTTTACACCTCATATTGGGGGTCAAACCGCAACTGCCTTATATACATTTACGTCATTAGTCGGTTTTCGATTACGTTTGACGACTATCTCCTATAAGTCTGCACCCAGTCCCGTATCGTTGAGGGCATACACTGTAGCACCAGCGTAAAAGACTACTGCTGTAGTAATAGTAGAAGCCGCCCGTGTCCGCTCAATATGCGCGATGACTGCGCGTTGTTTGCACTCAGACAGTATTTCCATTCAAAGGTTTGGTCTTGGGTCAGGTTGACGGTGCAATGCCGCGCGATCCCATACAGACGACGCTGTAAATTGAGGGCCTCTTTTCTCTACTAACCTATGCATGGCAATGCAAAACAAGGCAACATACCACGAGGGAGAAGGAAAGACACACGTTTCTACACATTTTGGGGAAAGATACAGAGGGGAAAGCACCGTACCAGTTGGGCAGGATAGTAAAGGTGAGCATTTCACAGCATGGTGGACATTACGTATGTATAAGGCAATATTGGACCAAACTGCATAGTGTCGTCGCCCCCTAGTCCTCACATGGTCCGCATACCTCTATTGGCGGAAACAGAAGCGCGCAGACCACATCCTACCTGACACCAACACGCTTGTGAAGGCAGACAGCCATAACATTGAGGCGGAGGTACGCAGCCTAAATGTATGGTTCGCGGGTTTCGAGGTCCGTATGGAAGAGGAGCGTTTGCCGAGGTCGGTGATGTTTGGGGAGCTGGTTATAGGTAAGGGGCTACTCTGGGGGGGCTGGAAACGAGTTGAACGGGTCCCCTAAGGGAAAATCTAAACGGGGTTAGCATGAAATTAGATGAGCGGCGCGAGGCAGCACAGAAAGTCAGCAGACGATTCCGACGGGTTGAGGACGGGGCGGGCGCCTCCATACGGAAATGGGACGACACGAAGAGGAGTAGGACGGCAGTACGACACGCAACGGTTTCAACCGCGACACGGACCGTGGAAACCAATTCACGCAGACACGCGAGGGGGCGCCTTGCCCAAGAGACATACCGACAATTTCAACACAACTTTGCCAAGCCCCGGCTCCGACCACGAAACTAACCCGACCCCGGGTTGGGTTGGGTTGGGCTCGAGATCGAGGTGGGGTCTGGAAAAGTATATATTATTGAGGTCAATATATCTCTAGGCAGGGCGCCCCTGGCTGCCTCGTCAGCCCCGGCAGTCCCAGGCCTGGCAGCCTTGGCCCTCCAAGCAGATTCAGCCCCTCTTCTAGCTCCAGCCCTGCACCTGCCGCCAACCTCCGATCCACCCTGGCAGTTATACTAGCCTCACCAACCCTGAAAGCCCGTACCACAGCTCCCTCATCTGGCTGCCTGAGGATACATCCTCCTACGAGTTGAGATCGACGTATGATTTTCATTCCGTACGCATCCGACCATATTGGAGAAATCCATCTAGGTTCGTCGCTCCCCAGTTCACACACACTACGCATACCTCCGATGGTGGAAACGGAATCCCGAAGATCACACCCTGTCCTACGTCAACACGCTGGTCAAGACAGACTCCGAAAGCGTTGGGGAGACGGTGCGCAGCCGAATGATATTTTTCACGGGTTTCGTGGCTCGTATGGGAGAAGAGATCCTATCGCGGAGGGTGATGCCTGGGGTGCTGGTTACGAGTAAGGGAGTACTCCGGGAGGAAGAAACCGGGAGCCTCGAGAAACATCCAATTTCTAACAACTTTTGCATGAAAATAGTAAAAGTGTTCAGCATTACCACCGAAGGGCACCGCCAAGCGGTGCAGGAGGTCGGTAGATTATTTAGGTGGGTTCAGGACGGGGCGGATGCCTGCATGCATACATTGCATGAAGCGGAGAAGCGTAGAACGGCAGTGAGACACACAACGGTTGAAGACGCGACATGAACAGTTTAAACCAATGCGCGCGCTTAGAGGGGGGGCGCCCGGCCCAAGACACATACCGGCATCTCCAGCACCCCATTCTTCGAATACAACAACAACATTGTCAGACCTGGCAGCCCCATCAGCCCCTCCTGCCCTAGCTCTTGCAGCCCAGGCCTTCCAAGCAGATTCAGCCCTGTCCTAACCCCGGAATTTCACCCACGTCCAACGCCGAGTCCACCCCCGGCAGAAGTAGTATCCTCATCACATCTGAACGCCCCTACAATAGCTCCACTGATTCTGGGTGCTCCGGCCAATAGCTAGTGCGGCACCCCAGCTATCACCCAACGCCCAGCTGAAACGTCAGCAGCCTCTTCATAGCCAGGTAGAACATAAGGCCAAGCCCAAGTATCGGCTTCTGAATTGCTCCGGCCCCACTCTTCGGAACTTCGGCGTCTGCATCAAATGCCGCAGCACCCAACCCCAGCCCACCAGCCCTGGGATTCCTAACAGCCCTATCTCCTCCCTTAGCCCCAACGTGCGCCAAGGTATCATCTACAAACGCGACTGGGGATCAGGTCCCAAGGCGGCGCTCGATGTGGGAGTCCAGCCGATAAGACAATCATAATCATGGACCGGAAAGTCGATGGTATGGCCTGCCAGAAATGGTTCGATCGTCTTCGCCAAGTTATCCGGCACGCCCCTGGCCATCGCGCCCAATGAAGATCGTACACGGGTGCACTTGATGACGCTATACACTTCCAAAGCTGGTTGGCATGCGGAATCTCCGAGCGAGAAGAGTGATTCAAAACAAAATGGTGAAGGGGACCTTCACGGTACGTGCAAGGGCACGCGGGATAATTGGGGGTCACCCCTATGAATCCTCCATGTCCTTCACACGTACAGCAACGGCTCCCTCCTGCATCTACTTTTGCAGCACTTTGCTCGCTCGGGGAACGCGCTTTCGCCTACCACCTTTGGAACCTATGGCGCCGTCGACTGCTCCCGTTTACCATATACTGGGAGCGATAGCTGGGACTGACCGCTACAACGTTCGGAATACGATAGAGCCATTGTTGGTATGTTATATAATGGACTTGTCCGGTCCATTACCGGAGTTGTCTTCTGACCTGGACATCCACTTCGAGCGACACTTGGGTGGCAAATTCCGCGTATCGTTTGCAGATGGGAAGTATAGGCGTGTCGGGGCTGGGGGAGGAGCTGGGGCTGCTAGGAATACCATGGTTGATTCGCTGCGGCTGGGGCTGCGGCTGCACTGGTTGATGGAGAGAACCAAGCTCCGAGGAGTGGGCAGGGGCTACATGAGTCAGGCCTTGGGCTGGGCCTTAGGCTGCACCTGGGTATGACGCGTCTGCTGTCGCTTGGGCCGGCCGTTTAGTACTAGCATAGGCGTCGGGGTAGCTAGTTGCCGCGATATCCAGACTTGAGGGAGTTGTCCTAGGGGCTGTCCGGGTTGGCGAGGCTACTAAAGCTGTCGGGGGTGGATTGGAAATTAGTGGCGGGTGGAAACTTGGGGCTAGGAGAGGGGCTGGATTTGTTTGCCATGCAAAGGCTGCAAGAGCTGGGGCTGCAAACGCTGACCGGGCTGCCAGAGCTGACGGGGTTAGGTTTGGGAACGGGGTTAGGGTTGGAAAAAAGACGTGCTGGAGTTGGCGATATGATCCTGGCCGGCGTCGGTGTCAGCGTGCTTCAAAACATTCTAGTCCTGATTAGAGATGGTGGTGACGGTGACGGCATGACTGAATCATGTAGAGTGACCAGATATGGTTCATCCGCGGTGTCGGAGAAATGAGTCAGGACCAAAACGCTTCGGATGCATGGCCGTCGTCGGGTTCGACGTCGGGGGCCGTGGCAGGGGAGAGGAGGAGGATGGGGGGAGAGTGAAGAGCGGTGAGAAGCGGAGGAGGAGGGAACGTGTGGTGAAGCTGTCAGTCCGACGTGGTACGCCATTAGCCAAGCCTTCGCCACGGGGCCTAGCTCGGTCTTCTTCTTGAGATAGTTGTCCCGGTCGGTGAAGCCGTACAGACATGAAGATGGACAAGAAGGGTGCAGCTCTTCCGTGCTAGATACGTGGAAATATGAAGCAGTGAAGGACGAATGTGGTTGCGTAACGACGTGAGCTTTGTTAGCCTGCTCTCTGTTTGGATTTAGGTTTAGCTGGTACATTTCAGAAGTCATCTAGATTAGGCTTGCTCTACTTGTTGTACAGCCTGATTTGCGGTTTGGGATCTATATCCAGTTGAGTGTGAACAGTATATTAAGCATAACGAAAATCAGCAGTCAGCGCACTGCTACGAGGTACCCTGTTAGTACATGCACTGTTGTATACGTGATGCAATATATGCCAGGTAGTGTATGCCGTTCTCATGATGGTTTGATAAGAAAACGTCATACCTGGTACATATATATAAATGTTTTCAATGCATTAGGCCGAGCCGGAATTCGAAGAAAATGGCGCGAATTGCCAGGAAGGTCGATAGCCAAAACCTTGCGACAAGTAGGGCAGGAGGCCTCATCTAGTCCAATACGTATATAAAAGGTCGGTCTAGGCGCAGAAAATTACAACAGGAACATATTTTTCGCACGACGAATGCGATCGTGACGCACCCCGTGTGCCAAACCAAGCGGTGCGATCACAGCCTTTCATATTTACTGCGCCGTCGGGAGCCCTGTGCTACTCTTGTTCATTAACAATTTCAAAAATCATGTGGACCGAGTCAACCGACACATCACTGTGAGAGTCCGATGGGTTCGAAGCCTCGGGAGTAGAGCATTGCTATAACCTCTTTGTTGAACGTGCTCACCTCGAAGTAGCGGAAACATTGCGTGCGTACCTTCGTGAGCGGCATCTACGAAGACAGGTCCGCCATGCAATAGGAACTCAACGATTGGACTCACGTCGTCCCGGCGAGATAGATCAGCAACCTTAGGACCGGGACAACGACCCATCCGTCTAAGACGCAGGCACGGGGGAGATATATCATAGACCACCCGTCTCTATAGCGGGAGGTTTGTGCGTTGACAGTGCAATCGCAGACAACGAAACAAACATCGATCTCCCCTACAGGGTGAGGCATACCCCCTACAGGGTAGGGCATAGTCGCTGTCTCTAGATAACGCGATAAAGGCATACGCACAGGAAGTGGATAGCTAATTAGTTATCCCATCCATATCGAGAAGCAATGCCTTTCTGCGGGCTACACCCCATTCACTCAAGCCAGATTGCATAAAGTGTTTTATCTTGGATACTATAGTAACAACTACACTGGGGATTAGGACTGGCCCCTCCGCCGCAATGGCGGAGGGGCCACATTGGCGGAGGGACCATATTTTGGAACTAATACCATAGCAGCACCGCCTACGGATCGGGCGATGATTGAGTGGAATGACGTTAACGTGTGCTTGTGGTCGATCCTAACATACATCTACAGTGGGTGCCGCTGGGTGTCATTGGATAATGCGATAGACAGCCTGTTGACGGGACAAGTGTTCAACGCCACGACTCCTGAGGAAAACGATTGCTCTGCTCTGTCGGCAGCCCACCGTGCATCTTCACCTTCAAACCAAATGTCTCAAGCAGGAGGTAGCCGTCGACGGTACGAAGGTTGGTCTTAGGCTGGCCACCACAAGCGAAACGGGACAAACGTCTGTCCTCGCAGGAAGTAGCAAAACAAGGGATACGAGCTGCACGTCACCGATATGGGGGATGGGGGTCCAGCTGGGGGACAAAAGCGTGCGAGGTTCACGGCCAAGGGCACGATGGGATGATAAGGTGTTCGTTACATCAGATGGATGAAACGAACATCGCATCCTCTCATCCTGTTGTCGGCCGTGACGCCCCACATCCTCTTCTCCCCCAGATAAGCCTCCATCCACGTACAGGTGACGTGCAGCTCGTCCCCTTTGTGGTTCGGCCTCCATATATGAATATCATTCAGCCATGTTCGCATGTTGTGGCCAGATCTAGACACAACCTTTCTGCTGCCTACGGATATCCACCCGTATGGAGGTTTGTATTGGAGGGGTTCTCGGTGAAAATTGAAAAACAAGGCATACGAGCTGCACGTCATAGACGGGGGGGTAGAGGTCCAGCTAGGGGAGAAGACTTCGTGAGGCGTGATAGCTGAGGAACTGACACGATGATGTATATGACCTTCGGTTCACCACAGTGGTGAAACGAAAATCGTGCCATCCCATTATGTCATCAGTTGTAACACCCCACACGGTCTGCTCCCCCAGCTGGATCTCCGTCTGGCAATCGGTGACGTTCAACCCGTACGCCTTGTACTATTGCATCCTTCAACATCTCTTGTTCACCCATTCTCGCTAGTCACTTGTTCGTCCATTCTCGCTAGTCACTTGTTAATCAATTCTCGCTAGTGGTAGCCAGATCTAGAAACAATATTTGTGCCGTCTTCGGATAATCACTGAAAATAAACTTTGTATGGCGGCGTTTGCGGAGAAGGTGGCAAAACAAGGCATACGATCTGCACGTCCTCCATTGGGGGGCGGGTGTGCCGCCGAGCGCGAATGCTGTGTAGGGCATTACAGCCGAGGACTCGATGAAATGACACGAATTTTCGTTTCAACACAGGGGTGAAACGAAAATCGCATCAAACCATCTTGTTTCTTGAATGTCATGTCGCACACGACTTTCTCTCTCAACTGGACCTCCACCCCACATGGCGTTCCAACGACATTGGGTTGAGGAGGCCCTTCGGTCAGAAACCAGATGGACTAAAGGCACGCTTTGTTGTTGTTGTTGTTGTTGTTCTCACATTAACTCTCATAATCAAGTCCGTGGTCACAGGACAGGCTCCAGTCGCT
>JAYJMJ010168056.1:0-16806 GCA_036873875.1 Laminaria ephemera
GGACTACCGATATTCAATCCTCCCTTTCACCCGCAGAGAATATTCTATTCCCTAATTTACCAATATCAATCTCCGTACTCAATATCCCATATCTCCGCAATCTACGATGAATCATCTCTTATCATATATTCTGAGCACAGCAAATGAGAAAAACCGAGTCGGTTTTCCGGTTTTGGTTTTTTTTTTCAACCGAAAAACCGACTAAAAAAAGTCGGTTTTCGGTTCGAAAAACCGACAAAAAACCGACCGAAAAAAACGACTTTCGGTTTTCGGTTCACAACCCTGCACACGCACACACCACGTACCACGCAGGTACGGAATAGATGTGCTGTGTAGAAGGATATTTGGAAAGTAAAGAAACGCGGAAAACAAATCGAACTTTTGAATATTTGAAAAAACGAACTGTCAAACTCAACGCCCACCATGTGGAAACCCATTTTTCAGAGGAAAAACATGTTTTTCGTTCTTCTCCCCAAGCCCTCTTATCGCCGAGCGCCTTCCGTCTGGCTACACGCCACCGATCGGATCAGGCGGCGAGTCCGGTTTGTACCGAAGAGACCCGTCCACCATCCCCAGTTTGCCACGCCCAAACGAGCTGAGCTCATTCGGAGGACCACGGAGACCGCGAACAAAATTGCCCTGTTGGTTTGTCGAACCAAAACCATTGGACAAAACTATTTGGAACTCGGGTTCTTTCTGTGAGTATGTAACGTTTCTTATATTCAAGATAATAAGAGCGGCCCTAGCCTCTCCCCAACCCCATATCGTGCCCCCTCCCAGCATCCGCCCCAACTCCGGAGAGTTAAAAAACCCTCCTTGGAGCGCCCACACGTGCTCGGCCGCCGCTATACGGGTGGGCACCTCGATATCCTTCAGTGACCTCGAGCGTGCGGCTGCGCTTGGGACTATCATACGTGCTCGGGTGCAGTCACCAAAGGCCACCTTGAGCTGCTTCAGTGGGCAAGGGCGACGGTGCCGATTGGGGAACGGTTACCACCCATATGGCTGCTACAGGGATACACCTGGCGCAGTGTAGTAGGTGAGACCCAATCGGTGTCTCTGGGACTTCTTCACGCTTTTTGTCGCTGTTCAAAATGGTCACGTTGAGACGGTGGAGTGGATGTTGGCGAACGGCTGCGACTGGCACAACAATGAGGCCAGCTATTTGGCGGCAGCCAACGGGCACCTTGACAATCTCGAGTTGTTGTGGACCAGCCAGTGTGACCGGATGACTCCTCGTATATGCCAGGAAGCTGCTCTAACCGGTCGCCTGGACGTGCTTCGATGGGCGAGAGCCAATGGGATCGACTGGGATATCCGTACGTGTACCTTGACTGCAGGGATATATCAGTTTGAGTTGCTGAAATGGGCGCGAGAAAACGGCTGCCCCTGGGACGGGAACACGAGCGCCAGTGCAGCCACTCGGGGTCACCTGCACATACTACAGTGGATGAGGGCATAAAACTGTCCATGGGATGGTAAACCGTGTAGCGAAGCAGGCTACAACGGACGTTTCAAAGTGCTGAAATGGACCCGGCTAAACGGCTGCCCTTGGGACGAGGACACGTGCAAGGGTGCAGCCGATGCGGGTCATTCGGAGATGTTGCAGTGCGCGCGAGCACGAGATTGCCAATGGGATCACCACGTGTATGAGGAGACTCGCGCATAATCACCGGCATATTATGACATGGGCAAAGCAGAACGGCTGTCCCCGAGAAGTGGAGGGATGAGTCGCTGGCCAGGATATTTCTACTTGTTTGCAGTGCAGATAATTTGCAGCCAAACCGCATCGGCGAAAGCGCGAGGGACGCATTATTGGATGGTGGTATTGTAGTCAACGGCAGGAGCGGTGCTCCCCTCGCTTGTTCGCGCAGGAATCTCCCCGTTCTTCGTGGTGGTGGTATTTGTGAGGGTGGAGGTACTACCGCATTAATATCTCGGTCAGGGCCAAAAACCATTCATATACTCGATGCTCTGCATACTGTCGAAAAGACGCCTGGTATATATATGCATGCTAGGCAATATCGGCCTTGTTTTTGGTTCAACGGCAAAAGACAATTGACGCGTGTTACGATAGAGGTAGCACTTCTTGCCTGGGACGGTTTCTGAATGACGGGGCTCCTTAACCCCAAATCGTCGGAATTTCATCATTTTTTTTTAATTGATTTTATTGTACACCTACGGCATCTGCTTGTTCATTTGTTAGTCCTTTTCTTTTCCCGCAAATTAGTTTTGGGAGGAAGATAGAGCTCCTCATGTGAAGAGCCTAAAATAATTAATGGTGCACGTCTACCGTGGCATGCGTCGATTTTGGATTGTGAATCTTCGTTGTCTCCCGCAGTAACGGCTGCCTGTTTCATACAATACTTGCGGATATCTTCCAACGCCGTATCTCCGTCTGTTGACGTAGCACTCGTACGGTACCTTAGATGACTTGTGGGGATGTCCGGATCAGGTTTTTGGATGTGCTGCCTGTCTTATCTTGCCTTTCACACCATACACGATGGAACCCCAATTATTTTCCATCCTTCAGCAAATGAAACCAATTGATACCCCTGCAATACAAGGGAAATAGACACTGGAAGATATGTTGGTCGAGAATCGCCTGGCGTGCCTTCGGGGTATACAGTGATGGTGTTCTCAGAGATCTAACAGCACCGATTCGATGGAAGAACGATGTCGGAAGCATGAGTTCTGCTTGTTTCGAACAATAATGTCTTGGTGGAGAGGTGCCGGCAAGCGCTTTGCGGGTTTCAAACTTAACATGCTGTCAACAACCACCTCCTGACCCATTATCTCACATGCTCCAACACGTACGTGGGGTTGTATAGAATACAAGGTTCCCCTCTGGGAAGTGCTTAGGGGAGTGGTGCAAGACCGAAATGAGACCATCTAACATATACCTGGTACAGCAGTAGTGGTCCTTATCGTGCCGGTATATACTAGCAGGAAACACCGGTACTACAGGGGCAACCGGCAACACTCCGCATACTGATACTACTGGTTCCTCCCATCTGTGCCAACCGATTTCACAGGCACTATAACGGGAAAACTGCACTATGACATAACAAAAAAATTGAAAAACATGACAAGAAAAATAAAGAAGTGACGTTTCGGCGGCATTTGAACCTGTGTCCTCAAACCTCAAATTCAAAGTCGTACGTGTCGCCATTTGACCAAAACTTCAAAAGATACCTACTCTTCAATTGTTTTTTTGTTTTGGAGCCAGATCATCCACACGAACATGCACGCCATACGTGTGACACACAGTGTGAAAGCGTCGGTGTTGCCTCATGGAGGTGTATACACAAATGCCGACAACAACAAACAGCAGGAAGTAATGTACGTTGCTGACTGCTGACTGCGAGAATCGCACCGCGCTGCTGTACTACTGTGTATTGCTGCTGCGGTCCGCCTGATACTGTAGACCAGAATGTAACAGCACCCCAGCGGCAGCAAGCGGTGTCATTTGGACGGAGATATATGGACCATTGATTTACTAATCTAATACTTCGAAGTATAAACAATGTTCACATCAGCAAGGAGTGTTGATGTACTTCTTTAAAATAAAAAGGTCCAACCATTTCCGTCCAGAGTAGCCGGTCGCCCCGGTGGTGTAGAGGTTACGCTTGAAAACTACTAAGCTCGAGGTCATGGGCTCAAGCCCGGCCATGTGCTTCTATATTCTGAACCAAATCGACAGAGGATAGCGCCTAGCGTGTGTAAGCAAAATTCGACGCAGGACGACGAGGGAAGCAAAATGCTGATTTTTTCACGCGATAAAAATGAAGCCACGCACCGTAGTCGGGAGAGGGGAGAAGAGCTTGCTTTGTGACCCCGGATCTGAGTTACGGGTAGGGAGGGACAAGGAGTAAGAAAAAAGTGAGAAGATAATAAATGGGATAGGCAAAAAAAAAAAGTGGTACCTGGTTCATGTTATTGACCTCTGTCCTGACAGGTCCTGACCTAGATCAGCTACACGCCAAACGTGTTACACACAACATGCAGGCAGCAGTGTCCGCGTTGCCTATTGTGCATAGGCAAGTGCCGACAACAACAAACAGCAGGCACGTACGTACTGCTGACTGCGAAAATCGCACCGCGCTGCAGTACCGCTGCTGCCGTCTACGTGATACTGTAGTACAGTAGCAGCGTCCGTTTTGCCTATGGTGCATAGGCAAAAGCCGACAACAACAAACAGCAGGTAGGTAAGCACTGCTGACTGATGATTTCGAGAATCGCACCGTGCTGCTTGGCTGCTTCTTCTGTCTACCTGGTACCGGCACTGCATAGCATAGCTGCAGCAGCAGTGTTGTATCATATCTAGCATATCACATCATACGAAGTACACCAATCTCGACATAAATATAAGGACCGTTTAGGTACCAATACGAAATTCAAACTGTCTTTAAATTTCCATCCATAGTGGCACTTTACATCGACCTGTCATCTGTCACACCGCAGCAGCAGCACAGAGAGGTGGTGGCGTGTTCGAGTGAAGCATCGCAGACTCCGAAAAAAAAAACTAGCCACAGCACCCACAGGCGCAGAGTATTACAGGCTACTGCTGCTGGGCGGCAGGACTGCAGCTGGGTGGCGTAGTCGTAGCGTTGTGCCCTCCTCACATGTTGTCTGTTGTCTGTCAACTGGGCTGCGATCTTGGCAAAAACAATGAAAGCAATATTTCGTGCGTTACAACGTACACCAATCTGGACGGAAATATAAGGACCGTTTCGGTATCAAAGTGAAATTCAAACTCTCGTTATGGTTCCGCCCGGAGTGGCACGTTACATCGATATTTTACCTGTCACACAGCAGAAGTAGCACAGAGACGTAGTGGCGCATTCGGCGTGTGCGGGTGAAGCATCGCAGGCTCCGATAAAATCAACTGACCACAGCAGCTACACTCGAGTAGTGTTGCAGGCTGCTGCTGCTTGGCGGCTGGACTGCTGGGCGGCAGGGGCGTACCGTTGTGTTCTCCACATGTTGCCTGTTGTCTGTCGTCTGGGCTGCGATCTTGGCAAAAATGACTAAAATATCTTACGTACGTAAAAAACGGCCTCTCACGCAGAAACCCAGGCGATAGCTCATATATAAAACCGGGGAAACCCCGGGGATTTGTCTTATCCACGCCCGCGGGCAAAATACGGTTGAGGACTTGCCATTCGCGACACACTGCACGGGTCGCGCCCAAACGTCGACGACGGTGACCGAATGAAAATTCCGTGTAGCCGTACTCAGCACCATATCTAAAAGTGCGCGTACGAAGAGGTATGAGCGAAAGCAAACGCAAGTTTGACAAATATACGTGCTTATATTAAAAATGGGAAGCCTTAAATGCGCCCCCGGGGGTACTTTTGCGAACGACACCCCCCGGGGGCACTTTAGCCCAATATGCCCCCAGAAAAATACAGCATACCACCACGAGCGATCACGGCGATAGAAAGATTCTGGAACTGCTTGAGGGTTATCTGCGGCACCTACTGCCTACGTGGGCGCGCTAGTTCCGTCGGTCATCGCTTCTCGCTCGATATACGGGCGTGGTTGTGTTTTCTAAAATCTTGACGAAATCTCGAACCATATTTGGAGGCACATTAAGACAAGTAATGCATGCTAACACCAGCGATGACGGCGACCGTAAGATGCTGTACCTGTCTGGGGGTTGTCTGCAACATCTACTGCACCCACGGTGGCAGTAGTTCAGTCCGCCATCGCGGTTCGATCCATAGACAGGCGTGGTCGTTTTCACTAATGTCTTGATATCTCAGAGAATTTATTGGAGGAACATTTATTTATAGAGGAAAGCGCCCCCAAAAATGGAAAATATGATGCACGCTACTCCGGGCGATGCCGGCGTTAGTAGGATACTGTACCTGCCTGAGGGTTGAATACATAATCGACTGCCACCGTGGGTGCTCTAGTTACGTAGGTCACAGCTCTCTGCTCGGCATTAAGGCATGATTGTAGTCTACAAAAATCTTGATATCTCAGTGCACTTTTGGTGGCACATTTAGGGTATAGTCCCCACGGAAATCGAAAATATAACGCACCCTTTTTTTTTTGCTCGTCCTATCTCTTGTTTCTATCTCCTTCTCCCTCCCTACTACTAACTCAGGTCCGGGGCCACTTCGCAGGCTCTTCTCCCCCCTCCCCACCACACTACCACGCGATATGAAGGCAACTGTAAATACTGTACCTGCCTGAGGGTTGCCTACAACATCTACTACTGCCGCCGTGGGGGCACTGGTTGCGTCGGCCATCGCTATCCGCTCGGTGTATGGGCGTGGTTGTATTCTCCAAAAACTTGAGATCTCGGAGCATTTTTTGCAGGCACCATTTCTCTGTTCTCAGTACGTAAAACTCAGTTTCTTGTTACAGTAAATACAGAGTTGTCTGTCTGTCTGTCTATCCGCATCCCTGATATTGCTAGGATTTGTGGGCCGGTGATCGATGTATTAGTTCGTCTTAGTTCGTTACAGGTGAATGTACCATAACCATACCATACAGTATACCACACCATCCCATTTCCCCACCGGGGTCGCTCTAACACTAACAAGATAAGAAGTACCACACTAAATTTAAGGCAGAAAATCTGCACTAAGTTCAAGATAACAACAAAAATCGAAAGCCAAAAAAAATGCATTTCCAAAACTTGAGTCATAATCGAAAAGCAGTCTAAACTAACGGAGATAGCCGCTACAACACTAAAATCAAGATAAACAAAAAATTGAAAAAACGTAAAACATACAAGGCTCTCTGCATGCCGGTACCCATGCTTCGGGTAGGACAGGGCAGTCCTTCGACTTGTTCGATTTCATGTAGATTCTGCCCCAATAACGTCTAGATAACATATCCACACCAACCTCAAGGTAAAAAAGTGCCGACAATAATATCGAAAAAACTTACAAAAATGGATTTCCGAAACTGGAGTCAGAATCGAAAAGCAGTCAAAACTGAGCGATATGGCCGCTACCCCACTAACTTTTAAGATAAAACAAGAAATCGGAAAAACGTAAAGCGTACAAGGAGGGCTCTCTGCATGCCGGCACTCATGCTTCGGGTAGGGCAGGGCGGTATAGTACTTTGACTTGTTCGATTCCATAGAGATTCTACCACACTAACTTCAAGATAAAACAAAATTTCGGAAAACATAAAACATACTACGGCTCCGCACGGGTGCCGGCATCTTCGGGTAGGGCAGGGCAGCACTACTACACATACAAACATAATCTACGCGTGCAGTGTGTAAGGTGATGCCAAGAGTTCAATACCGCTTCTAATGGAGTACTTACTGTGACATTTCTTACGCAAATCCGATTGTGAGCTTCAGATTCCGATCGGATTTTCGAGCAAAACGTATCTAACTACCGGGTGTGACTCGAATGCATCCTTGTTTACGCGGAATCCGAGCGCACGCCGACTGACCCTCTAGTCTGGCCACGAAGAGACGTGTCGGGTGTGCGTTTCATTTGATGAGGTTCCGACTCCATCGAGCATCCGGGGCCAGCACGCTGACTGATGGCGCGTTTTCTCTACGTAGCCACTCTGCTGCGTGTTCCCTACGTAGCCACGGAAAGGCGCGAACTGCGGCAGCTTCTTTCGCAGTCTCTAGAGCCGAGCCTTGCAGACCGATTGTATGCAGTCTAATCGCAGAGAAACGTGCTGACGGCGTTCCAGGCGCGAAACGTCGTGGCTGGCTTCTTCGTCATTCGACCTGTCGAATGTAATACTGTACTGCTGCTGCTTGCTACTGTATGTAGATTACCCTAATATTAACAACTTCTTCTCTGTAGCCCGGGTTGATAGGTACCGGTCGCCCGCTACAGTGCGTGTGAAATCGCTTGGCACTTGTTACTAGATTATTTTTATTTTCTAAATCTCATTTTTACCTTCCAGCTTCTGAACAAGCCGCGGTCACAGATGTCGTCGCTTCTCCCCCCCGGTACGTGCCTTCATTTTAATCGCGCAGAGGGTTAAGCATTCCCAACGCTCGTCGATTTTCATCGAATTTTGCTAACTCACGCTCTCGCGCTTTCCTAAGTCAAGTCAGTTTTTAGGACAAGAAAAGTCCCTACGAGTACGTGTATGCACCCTGGGGGGCTCGAACCAGCGAAATCGACCTTAGTGGGTACGAGGTTAACCCAGTAGACCATCGAGGATTGTAGGAAAAAATGTGTTTTTGTGTTTGTTGTCTCAGTTCAGGTAGAAGGATGAATCGTAACATACCGTAACATACCGTACATACCGTATACCAAGAAGGCCGTACCAGCAAGCAATGTCGTTTGGGCGGAAATATAAGGGCCATTGATGTAGTAATCTTAAACAAAAATGTTCACCTCAGAAATCAGTGCTGTTTGGATGTATTAGCGGTGTCGTTTGGGCGGAAATATAAGGGCCATTGATGTAGTAATCGTAAACAAAAATATTCACCTCAGTAAGCAGTGTTGTTTGGATGCAAACATGAGGACCATTGAAATAGTAATCTTAAATAAAAAATGCCCAAACATTTCCGTCCAGAGTGGTACCTGGTTCATGTTATCGACCTCTGTCCTGACAGGTCCTGGCCTAGGTGCGGGTTCATTGCAACTGGCCGCAAGCCGCACTTCACTGTGACAAACCACGTGATGTGAATGGTTTATACCTGGTAGGCGTTTTCAACAACGTTGCCTTGTGTCAATCGACCATTGCAGTTTGGTTTGGATATTTTAGTGTTGGAATGGCATTGAAAGGAGCGCTGTGGAACCACAACACATGTGTGGTAGTGCTATGGTGCGGTGCGGATTGGTTACGTTCGGTGAAGGTAACTCGTATGGTGCCTCTCAGTGTGACGTGAAAAACGGCAACCGAACCAAACCGGACCGTACCGTACTACCCAACACCGCCGTGGACAGTGTTGCTGTTGTTTTGTTGGACCGCAGCGTTTCTTTCAAAACCGTTCTGGCTGTTTCCCTAAACCTCCCCCGCTTTCCCTTCTCGACACCGGCGGAGCTATGTCGTACATCTGTCCATTAATGTAATACGGCATATCGCGACCCATTCTCGCACGTCTCCAACGTCTCTAGTTGAAATTCCTGTTGTAAGTGTACAATAAAGGCAAGAG
The DNA here is from genome assembly GCA_036873875.1 of Laminaria ephemera. Lineage (NCBI taxonomy): Eukaryota > Phaeophyceae > Laminariales > Laminariaceae > Laminaria > Laminaria ephemera. The sequence goes on from JAYJMJ010168056.1 coordinate 9,101, forward strand.
GGGATACCAATTTTATCAGATGATGTTTTAATTTGGTGGATTGCTGCAGACGCCAATGCAACGAGTACTGTACATTCAACCAAATGGCGTGTACACTACGCACGGTCTATTCCTCCCGAACCTGTCAACAACGAAAACCCTTTCCCAGACTATCGCTGCGGCCATCATATCCCCTGGCAGTGATAGCGACCGCAGCCATTTGTAGTCATCCGCTAAATCGTTGGTAGAACTAGGATCGCGATAGTTGACCTCGGCGCGTATGTTACGAAGCTACTGTTCCTCGAACCGACCGTGCACGATCCAGGTCCTCATGCAAAGCTAAACTAATTTCCGTATACGTCTCTTTCCGTTTCGTCGAGCAATGCAACACCCCCCCCCTAGCAACTACACTCGTCAACTAAGAAAGACCGCGAGGCCAGCATCGCTGGAAACCTTGCGCGGTAACTGAATCAGAGTAAGCACGATAGTCGGCGACGCTCCCAGGTTCCCATGTGTCAACGCCGGCTACCCTTTACCGTTCGAGTAACAGTGCATTCACCTACGCATCAGTAGCAACTAAACCTGACGAACGTCTTGGCCGGTCTCCAAGGGAAAAGGCAAGGGAGCGTGAAGGAAAATTTGAAGTTATGACATACCGAACTTATAAAACAGGCAGACAACGTACACGGTAAACGTAACCGCAAACTAGATTCCACCGCGGGGGGGAAACTCATGGAGTCCCTGGTGGACACGACAGATCAAAGCAATTTGAGGTCCGCCAGGCTCGCTAGGTTTACGCGAAACTAAACCAACAGACACATGCACCAGGGAACTGTTCCCGGCGACGCAGATTGGTCGCGCGAGCCATGACCGTGTGTACTTGGAGCTTAGTGGTGGCACACAACAATCCAAAGCCGCCAACGCCAGAAGCGTTCGGAATGAAATATCATAAGGATTATCACATCCGGTGAGAAATGCTCGGTTCAACCCTGTGATTGTTATTATCCATTTATATATTATCGCCTCGACAACCCTGTCTTCCGCTAGCTACAGAGACAGCAACACACCGTCAACCGTCATCCTCCAACCTATACCCAGACCACGGATAGCGGCACTTGGCGGGCATCCTCTGTTTTTTAGAAAAATCTTGTCTCGCGTTCCGTAAGGCGAATGATGACCTCCCCACGCAGATCGAGCGCGGTAGCAACAACAGCCCGCTTCGAGTCCTCGCGACTCAGCGGGCAACACATGTTTCAACTTATATTCCATTCTGGAATTTGGTAAGGGTACGGGGGCAGCATCGTTGCACCCACGGCTCGGTAGGGTGACCCAAATCTACAGCGAAGGGCGAAACAGAGTCATAACATTTATTCCACAGTCGGTGACGTTCCAAGCTATCGATGTCGGTTCCATGTTCCGGCTCGATTGACAAATTGTACCTGTATGCTTATGATTCGATAGTAGGCGTTAGGATATGCGAGCTTGTCCCAAGATTCCAGGGGCGCATGCGTCTACGATCCACTTTCCGCTCGTCGGTAGAAATTGGCCGCCATTCCTTCGCGCAATACCTGTCACGGCAGCAACGGAAACGGGAGGGACACGGCTGCGGTTGGCGTCGTTGTGTCGGTGTGTATATGTATATTAATGAAATGTACATGTTTTGCACATTTTTATTCTTTTCTCCGGCGGCCTGGGGTCGTTCCCCGCACGTTCGGCTGCGGGGGACGCAAGGAAGCCGTTGGTACATTGCAGCGCGTATCTGGATCGTGGCGAAGGTCCGTGACACGTACTCTGGGCGTTCAAAGTCTCGACAAGCAAAGGTTTGAAGTGGTCCAATTCCGGCTCGCTGTGACGAGCGGGTATCATTGAAACCGACAACTATTTGTCGTTGGTTTCGGCCGGTCACACTGTTATCTGCTGCTTCTCTGTCAGATATGTCTGACGTCTCACACCGCCCTTCAAGCTCCGATCTATCTTTTGTGGCCGTCAAGCTGTTGTTGCCTTTGTACGGCGTTGTAGCCCCTGTCTTTCTATGTATGTGGTATGTGTGCTCATTAGGTAACCGATTAACGATCGACCAAATATTCACGTTCAACAATGCATAATGCAGATGTAGAACATCAGATAGGCTGATGCCTGTTGTACATATTCGGTTGCAGCTATTTTCTATAAAACGCTTATGTTCCCTCCTTTCAGCTTGCGACAACTCCGGGATTTCGAGTACCAAATCCCGAAGGGGAATCTTTTACATTGTCCGATGTCACAGACGATTGTGAGTATATGGCAGCCCTTGTTATTCGAATTCACACACGCCTGTTGCACGTAGAACCTACCCATTTACTACTGTAAAGTATGACAGTGGGCGGCTGTCCACTGTCCGCTCCGCATATTTCTACGCTATATGAGTGTTTGTGCCTGCTTAAGTTATGTTTGGTTTAGGTAATAAAAATTGGCCAATAGGTATAGATAATTTGTGGTACGAGTAGTCCTTGCCCCTAGTTTGATGTATAATGCCCCAGATCCGGGGTCTCACCGAAAGATGCCCGTCCCTCCCCACTCCACGATTGGAATAAAGGCACGACTCTAAGTTATGAAGGCACTAATAATTACAACACAACTCGAATTCGTGCATCGTACACGATTGGGTGCACGTGTAAGACAGTGTGCTTCACCAGCACGTCGAATAATGTTGTTGGCTCACACACGAAACTGGTACAGATCTGAGGGCGCGCGACAAAAAGGGGAAACGACGCCACGCCGTTAAAAGGGTTAACACGAAAACACCCCCCAGAGGGTGGGGCGCTTTGTACCAAACCCATAACAAGACACATTTCCTAGTGCAATAAGTTTATACCTGGTATATTTTTATGGCGTCGCCTATCTAGCTCTCTTAAATACTTGCGTGTGGTTTCGGAATGTGTTTTTTTCCCTGCCCACGCCATGAGAGATTAGTCGCTTGTAGAAAGTCGAAAGTTCCGTCTGACCCCAACAACGACCTGACCCAAAGTCTGAAACCTGCAACAAGTTCTGCGCTATGCAAACAAACTCATTGTTCCTCCACAATCCCAGACTTCGCCATCGACTGCTTCGATATCTAGGTTGTACGCGGGGGAAAAGCTGCAACGTCGGGTATATCATGTAACGCTTGACCTGTAACGTACAGATCAGTGTGTATGGTCATATGTACATACTATGCATATCCTACGCATCACCTACTTGGAACCGGGTCATTATAGCCATCGTATGATATCGGACGTACAAACCCGCGCGCACGCACGATATCAGAAGCACACGACGCTGTAGATCACTACTGCGGCAACATGTAGGGACCATTCAAATCCTGTAGATCGGGGAGGCGGGATATTCCATGGACGAGGCAGAGACGTAGATATGACGTTTTCGTACGTGGTCTGTACAGCGATGCGATATGTCCAACTTGTGTACGTTCAAGGTAAACCCAGTCATAACGCCACACACGGTTTCCGGGACAAACCACCTGGACTTCATATAGTATACGATAAGACGTGAGCTGGGGAAAATGCTCTAGGTCGGCCTGGGGCGAGGTACCCAAGGTGAAAGCTACATGTAAGCATGTTGGATTTTTCCTCCTTGTTCCCACGTCAAACTTGCAATATTAACAGCAGTAAACAGCTTTCTAGTAAAGAGGGAAGTACTACGAAAGTCCATCACAAATTCGTGCCCAGCTATTAGTGCCCGCTATCGCTCACCTGATAATAATCATCACGAACAACTTGTTCATACTGTTCTTGTCTCTCGGTCGAAATATTCTACCACAAACAGAGAGGGGGGTCGTCATGGCTGCTGCAGATAAGAGAACAGAAGCAGCAGCAGCAGCAGCAGCAGCGGGAGCAGTGTCATCATCGGCGTCATCGCTACCGCCAGCGTCTGTTTTCTTATCCAGAGGCCACGCCCACGATCTAGCTCTGTACGCTGGGCCGCGGTCCAGCATCCGGCGAATGGCAATTTCTTTCAACGGATATTTCTGATAGATACCATGTCCGACAACATGGCGAGCCGTGAGCCCATTCGTGTCTTCCATCGCCTCATCCGCCCCCGCCTCAAGAAGAATGCTCACTGCAGCGGCAGAATATAAGCCGGCACCGAGGTAAAGAAGGGCCCTGCCGTTCACAACAAAGTTAGCCCTCTCCGACCGCCGGTTCTCTCCGCCTACTGTAAGCAGCAGCCGGAGAATCATCGCCCGGTTGTTTATAACCCCATTGTGCAGCGCCTTGGGCAGAGCCGCTTCGCCTCCGACCGCCCGGAACCCTCGTCCGTTCGTCAGGATACGAACTACGTTCAGGACACCGTCCTTCACGGCATCCGCGAGAGGGCATGGGGCTGAAAAGTGCCTATTAGTAGGCGGGGGCTCCATCACCCCCAGCGAAAGGAGTTTGGATATCATCCTCTCGTCGCCTTTACGACATGCCACATACAGCGCTGTGTGGCCGTTGGTAGCGGTGTGATTCAATGTGGCGGGCGCTGCGGAGTACAGCATGTCGACCAAGTCCAAGTGACCGCGGGTAACCATCAAATACACAGGAATAGCCCCATGTTCATCTGTCAACCTCGGGTCGGCGCCCGCCTCGAGCAGCAACCGCACAACCTCCATGCTGACAGGCTTGCTCTGGCATGCCGCAAAGAGTGGAGGTCGGCCTTTATGATCCAAGGAGTCGGGGTCGTGATGCTCCCGCTGCAACAGGAAGCGAACTAGTTCAATATTCCCGTCCCTGGCTGCTATGTGTAAGGCCCCTGCAAAAAGCGTGACGATAGCCATGTCCGAATGTGGGCGTTGGTGTAAGAGTTTTTTCGGTGACAAGCCTGCCAGATTTCTCCCCTTGCTCCAGCAAAAACAAAGTAGATCATACCGCCACGAATGGGAAGGGGAGAGGGTGAAAGAGGGCGAAAGAGAGAGATTCAACAAGCAAATGAAAATATTTTGCGTTTACAGATTTCCCTTCGGAGGCGTGTCATAATAACAACGAGGGCGACCCAAGAAAAAAGGCACAAATCAGCCTGACTGAATACTCGTGTATCTGTGATACATCTTTTGTATGTTTGGATCGTGTAAGACACGGTAGTACATTATAGTGCTGAGGAAGTGTGTTAATAATGGGGTGGTTACTACATTGAAAACAAAAAGTGTGAGCAGAAGAGCCGGCGGAAGCAAAAAGAAGCACCATGATAGCACAGCACACTTAATTCTTGTTGGGATATAGGTAAGACCACAGCAGCAGCGAAGCAGCAGCACCGAAAATGAAAAGTAAAAACGGGGTGGTTACATAGAAAACAAACACTGTGAGTAGAAGAGCCGGCGGAAGGAATAAATAGCACTAAGATAGCACAGCACACTTAGTTCCTGTTATAGGTAGACCACAGCAGCAGCAGCGAAGCAGCAGAGCAGAAAATGTATAAAGCTATCAGCAAAACACTAAAAACGTTTTCGCTTATGGAGCGGGAACGTACTCGTATAGCTGTCATATCATACAGCTACGTAAGTACAACGGTAAAAAAAGCAGCCTGCCTAGAGCAAAAGCAGAAGTCACATCATGAGTCAAGTAATGAGAGCCACTAACGAAACGAAAAAGAGGGATAAAAATATACGACTCTTGTATCTTGTACAGCCAAACATTTTGACACATGATACAAAATCACACATATAATTGGTAAGTAAATTTCGAGGTAGACAGGGTACGAGTCTATGGTATAGCCGGTTGAATAGTACCACTGCTTTCTATAATGCCGATACAACTGCTTGACACCCCTGGAACTCTCTATAGAAACTATGTATGGCAACCCTATTCCAATTGTGCTGGTGTCTTAAATTGTGCCGGTATATTAGGCTGGCACATAACGGCACTACTGGGAGCCCCATTTAGACAGACTACGAGTATACAGTGATACACGACACATCGCGCGGCAGTCAGTCACGGACACATTCGTTCAGCAGCAGAGCAGTAGCAGCAGCGGAAAAGTATAGCAGAGCGGATAATGATTTTTCCCGTTTCAGCCATCTTCTTGTCTCCCTGTTATGCTGACTTGCGTTGTCCAATTTCGAGTTGTTTTGGTTGAAGGTATATATACGTGTGCTGTCATTGCTGATCAAGAACGGGCTATCTATAGTGTCGGTTGAATATTGCCGCTGTTCTCAATAATGCTGGTAAAATCGCTTGGCACGACTGGAACTCCTAATGATAGTAACTATGTATGGCAACCCTATTCCAACAGTGCCGGTGTCCTACTTAGTGCCGGTATATTGGGCTGGTGCATACCGGCACTATTTGGAGCCCCATGCGAATAGCATACTACTAGTGGTGTGAACAAACACGGGCGCACCACAGCAGTAAAGAAGCAGGCAGCTACAGACACACTCGTACTGCAGCAGAGCAGCAGTAGCAGCAGCAGCAGCAGCAGGCGGCCAGAGTAAGAGCAGGAGCATTCCTCCAACCACCGATTTCTGGTATCCCTGTGATTTCTGGTATCTCTGTGGCGCTGTGGCGCTGCCAGTGTCGAGCTCTGATTGAAGGTATTCACGCCATACGTTTGATATCATTCATTGCTGACAAAAAGTAGCCGCTATCCAGGTACAGTGCCGTGCGTACGTCATCTCAGATGCTGACGCTGGAAGTCCGCCTGCTGCGGGCTAGTCGTGCTGTGCATCGCGTATCGTCGCCTGATGTCAGCCTCTGGCGATAGAGAGCCAGTCCGCTTGGGCTAGTCGAACTAAGAAGTGTGTTAAGCCAGCTTGCTTGGGCTATTCCTAGCGATCACTCCAGACGTAATTTTAGTTGTATTTATACCAGATAGAGCGTAGATGATCGGGCAGCTGCACCGCTTTGGGTGTGTCACAGCCAGCAAACACACAACGCTGACCAGGGTCATCCACAAGGTCATTCGCAGGTATGGTCGACGTCAGAAACAGCTACTGGTTTGGGGGCACTCTTTGTCGCGTCGACAAAGATGGCGCACCAAACTACCACCATTTACGTTGTGGCGGTGGTCATTGTAGCGACACGAGCTGGGTACAGATTCAGTCCATGAGGCACCGACGCCTGGCTACTGGCCAGGACGCCTCCGGAGGGACCACCATTGCTTATGTTCTGCTGCTGCCGCTGAATAAGGCATACTGTACTGCTGCTGCTGCAGTGCTCGTGTTGGTGCTGTATGCGCTGCTGTATTACGACGAGCGCTGCTGCCGCTGTTCTGTGTTGGTGATGCCCTACTGCTAAAGCGACGAGCTTTGCTGCTGCATCTGCTCTATGTTGTTGCTGTCGTTACTGCACGCACGTTGTAATAACCGGATGTGAACAACGGTTGGTCGAGCGTGCTGCCTCTACGGTTGTTGTTGCTCTGCAATACAGGAGGAGTACTGCTGCAGCAGCCCTTCCTGCTGCACTATGCCTACGACGTACGCACCATTGTTCTGAAAGAGGAAAACCCCACATGACAGTACTGTCGCCATTGTGGCCTCTGCTAGTTGCACTACGCCTACGACGTACGCACCATTGTCACGAAGAGGAAACACCCCACTTGGCAGTACAGTCATTTTTATGGCCTCGGCTAGATAAACAGCACTTACATACAAAACATAGAGGTTGTTACAGATATCTCCCCCACTCCGGAGTTCGCCCGTGGTACTTCCCTGGCCTCTCAGCCTACTCTCAGCCCTTAATTGCCGACGAACTTATTATTTTTTTAGGAACGTTCCT
>JAYJMJ010168483.1:0-16781 GCA_036873875.1 Laminaria ephemera
AGAGATTCGAACCTGCAACTTAGTCGTCAGAAGGTTTACGAGGTTACCAACTGAGCCACTGGGGACGCCAGTAGTCGAGTATAACCACTTGACCACCGGGGCGACCGGCTATAGCATCACCTGCTGACAACTGTTTCTGACTACAGTGGTGCCCATACCGCCGTCATCGCCCCTGTACCCAAAACGAACCTAAACAAAAAAAAACAAGAACACAGCATCAAAGCAGATGACACCACCCAGCTGGCGTCAGGGCAGCACCCAAACTGGGTTCCGAGTGCAACTACTATAGATGGGTGAGTTGCATTGCTGCCTGGTCTGTCCTCTACTGATTATCACGGTGTCTACGACGGCGGTGTCCGTACCCACATCATCTCCTCCATGACCCCCAAGGGTACCCAAAAAAGAAGCATATAGGGCAAAGCAGGTAAAAAATATTTAAGGGAAATAGAAAGGGACGAAAGGGAAGAAAGGGAAACCCGGTTCAGCAAGAGCCCGCATACCGGGGGTGGTTGCACCGCAGCATCGGCCGGCATTGCCCCCCCGAGGAGGTTGAAGCAGACAATCCAAAAAAAAAAAAAAAAAAAAAACACGAGGTAGTCGCCGAAGTTTGAACTTAATTCAAGTAGACAGGTTCTACCAGCTAGTCGGCCTGGTACCTTGCTACCCTGTCTGCCTTCTCCTTCGTGCTTTCTTCAAGCGCGGTTTCCCTACTCCCCCCCCCCTCGCCGGCTTTGGGCGTCACGCGCTCGGGCTGCGCGACACTCCGAGCTCTTTCGTGCCTGCAAATTTCTACCAGGTAGTAACTGGTAATTCTTCGCGTTGTATAGTACCTTGTACCAGGTGCGTGCGTATGACATCATGATCCTGAATGGTTACCTGTACCAGGTACCAGGTATATATTACTTCCTCTGTCCCGTAAGTTGGCCTGGTTGTGTTTGGAAAGGCACCACCGGCTGTCACGACATGGTGTAATAGTCTTACACGGTAGCACCGCCAGGTATAGGTGTATTCGTGAGTATACTGGTACCTGTTTGATACCTGTTATTTCTCTCGTATACCCGACGATTATTGTAGACAGGGAAAACATTTTTTGTTTTTTTTTGTTCATCCCATATATTATCTTCGCACTTTTATTTCTCCTTCTCCCTCTCTAGTCGAAACTCAGATTCGGGGCCACTAAGCAGGCTCTCCTCCCCCCTCCCCCGTACGGTACGCGCCTTCATTTTGATCGCGAGAGTAATTCAGCACTTTCTTCCCTCGACGACTCGCGTCGAAGTGTCCTTACCCACGCTATGAAGCGCTCTCGGCACTTGGTGTCTACAAAAATAAAAATCTCCATTCGAACCCCTGACTCTAACCTAAGTAGTATCCGAGGCCAACCACTTGACCAACGGGGCGATTATTAATAATTGATACCCAACAACATTTATTTTGTTTTTTCTAGACAGGAGGGATCTCTAAAACCATGTGAAACAAGCTAAAGAAAAACAAAAAAAATTACCAGGTACTGGTATTATCTTAAGTCTTTACACATATTATGTGATCACAACACTCCGGTGTGTTTTTCCGTCTGACCGTGTTAGCAGTGTGGTATCGTGTTCTCTATTTGTTCCATGCTCTCGTTACACCGACCACAGACTAGTCTAATCGTAAGGTAGTACAAGGCTTTCCTTGGGACTTACCATAGCGAGGGCGACTCCAATGGTATGGGCACTATGGTATCCACCATACGACGATCTCTTGAAGACTATATTCGATTCCGTACGTGCGTCCTGGTGTGCCGGTACATGGTACCGCAGTATTATATTAAGAGTAGGAATCGAAGTCCTTTTTAGACGAATAAATCTGCAAAAAATACCATTAATTTCAGGCGTTCCAGCGAGCTGCTGCAGAGGGTTTAGCCGTCCTATCTTGATGATGGCGCCGGACCAGCCCTCAGTGGTGGGCGATGTGACTCCAGCAGCAACAGGGAGGAGAGCAGGTACCCTACTACTACTACTGTACGATGTCAAAGAGGTGTGAGCGCCGGGCCTCGTTGCGGAAGAGGAAAGTTTTTTTTTTTTTTTTTATAAAAACAATATACAACTTAGTACGACGACCTCTGTACACGTATTTTACCTGGTACCCGGATACTATAATAACAAACCCTTGAAAAGGAAAGAAAAAAGTAGCCATTGGGCAAGTAACGGGGCAAATGACACCGACCGGCCACGTATGTGCAGAAATCCCGCCCCACTGGTTTATATTTCATCACCGTTTTAGGAGGACTGCCAGGATCACGCGACAAAAAAGAAACAGGACACCACCCGTGTGGGGGCTCGCCAAAACCAAGCAAGCAAAAAGGAACAGTATTTGGCTTTTCAACGCTGTTGTGGTGTACGAGAAAGCTATTCTCGGATGTCTGTACCCTGTACCACAGATTTTGCTGGTGTTGCCCGGGGTTGTGAGTGTGTTGCTCGTACTCGTACATACTCGTGCTGTACTGTAAGTAGTACCCATCGATTGCAGAATTCCGGCCGTCAGTACACAGCTCATAGCGCCACAGCAGTACCTGCAGCAGTTGGGCGATCAGTACTGCAAAATACCTGTACTCTCAGTTATCGCACTACTGCTTCCACTGTACGAAGAACTCGTGAAAGCTACCAGGTGTATAGATATGTTCTGGTGTGCATGGTCACCAACAGCAGACACGATGAGTGATATGATCCTGCGACCTCGGTAAGTAGTGATGCGAATGCTTCTCCTAATTTAAGATACAGCAACATTTTACTGTTGCTTCTGCAGTCAAAACAAATAACCCAATTGGTTGCTACCTGGTACCAATTTGTCCGTTCAAATACAATTATTTCGTAAAGATTAAGCATTCCTTTACCGCTGCTGCAGTAAATACACATCAGCAACCAATTACTACAGTACCACTTCGTCCGTAAATATATAGGCCTTTTAGATATATATTAATTTTAAGACTAAGGCCATTATATTTCCTGACAGAGTGATATGTCAGACGAAGAGTTTTATACGAAGAAACCCAGCTGCTGCTCTCGGTCCCAGAGGGTAAGGTAGATCTTACCTTTCTTCTGTTGTCTTTCGTGCTTCAAGGTGGCAGGGGGTCAGCCTCACCTCGGTGTTGGCGTGTTATCGTTGAAGATTATATATGCCCAAGAGTCAACTGAATGAGCTGTTCAGCAGCTCGCCCGCAGCAAAAGTCGTGTGTTCTCGTAGGAGGAAATAGAAGGAAGTGTTATGAGCTGATGTGCTCGCACGTAATCGTTTCTTGTCTGCTGCTGTTTGTTGGCATACATACCTGGTGCCCGGCACCTGGCACATGGTTCCATGGTGTGGTACCTTGTGAGTGCAGCTAAAGTGCAGTGCTTACCTCTGCCTGTATGCCTTGTGCGCACGCACGCCAATCCCGGTTGTTTGATGGAAAAATGCGTTATACTTCGTTCAACAAATGAAAGGTTCAAATGCGTCAAAATTCATACGGAACACTCTACACTAGCTACGTGTTGTTCATGAAAAGCAATGCCTTCTTGGGCTAGTCGTAGCGACCACTCCACACATGAAATTAGTTTTGTTTATAGCTAGCTGTCGGTAGGAACTCGTGCAGTAAGATATTTCTAACTGGCGTCAACTTGTGTGCGCTGGTATAAGTGGACTGCAGCTTGCTGTTGTTGTTGTTGTTGTTGTTGTTGTTGTTGTTTTTGTTGTTGTTGTTGTTGTTGTTGTTGTTGTTGTTGTTGTTGTTGTTGTTGTTGTTGTTGTTGTTGTTGTTGTTGTTATTGTTATTGTTATTGTTATTTTTATTGTTGTTATTGTTGTTGTTGTTGTTGTGGTTGCTGTTGTTGCGTTGTTCTCACATTTTAACTTTTAGTTTAAATCGCCCGAAGACATTTACTCGATACGCACATTCAATGTTGATGTCACGGTGAACCAAGGTGTTGCTTATGCGAGAAGTAATTTCTATGGTGTAGGAATCAAGCAGGGTGGCCATTTTTGTCCCCGGGGGTGCGTTGACAGTGCTGGGGGTTGATTTCGACGATGTCGGAATCTCCGTTGGATCCGTGCTACTGTTGAGGTGCACCCTAAAGCTCTGAAGCTCCTATTTTGAGTAGATCCATACCGAGTCCAATGAACGCCTGACGGTGAAAAATATGAAAGTGCAACCCTGTACACAGCCCCATGGTCTATTACATAGGACCATAGTAATCAGGATCTACGATACTCACAAAAACCTATATATTCCACTTGTTTTACTAACCAAATTTGGTCCTCATTACTATGGTCCTCCGTAATACGTGTACAAAGAATGATACTGTAAACTTCCAACTCGACATCGGGTAGTTCGTCATTTGAGGATCCCCGTCAATCACGATTGTCATCGACGACTATTTCGGAGGACCCACGATGTACAAAACAACCCATATAATCCACTGTTTGTTCTAACCATATTTGGTTCTGATTACTGTGTTCCCTTGTAATCGTGCTATCCCTATCGTAACGCGCGTCGCCGCCGCATGTATTCCACCCGCAGCCCCGTGCTATGGTAGAGGTGCAACGTTTGGGCCAAACTATCTTCTGAGTGCTCGGCTCCTCAACTGAGAAACCACAGAATATTTTTGGAAGCAAGCGCGTGTTATTTTCGGCTGCTGTATGTAGTTGTACACCTAGCCCACGGGGGTGTTCATCCCAGAGATGAATGTTTCTAAAATTCGTGGTTCGAGTGAGGTATGGAGCTCCTCGAGTGAGGAGCCTCAGACAAACCGAAGTGGACTTTTGCAGTCGCATTCATCCCCATTATTGTTTGTTGAGTACATATGTCTTAGTCCGATGCCAAAAATGCAAGAGCGTGATATGGAACACATAGATTCAAATCGACGAGCAGTGGAAGCGCCGACCTCTTGGTAATCAGGTGCGCGATAAAGACGAAGTCAAAGAAACCGGGTGGCAGACACGATCCCTGTTTCCGTGGCAGGTCCAGATGGCCGCTGAGGGTGCAACGTCATCAACTTCAGTTTGAAACTAAATTTCCGACTGTAAACACTTCGAAGTATGCATGTACCCAAAGCCTTACAAGCCTTACAGCATGTTGTTGACACATTCATGTATACTTTGACCTTGTTCATTGCGCATTTAACTATTTCTTTTTTGTTTTTGCATTCTAGTCGATGCTCTGGTCCTATTCGAGGTATCCTTTTGTTGGACATTTTCCCTGCACCGACATATTTTGATCGCACGTGCTGCCGGTCAGTGCAGACACGTGTGACGATAGCGGGAGCACGTTTTAGCCAGATCTCTTCTTATCGACGGGGATCTTTCACTGAGGAACTACCCGAAGCCGGCGAATTGTTACGGAATCATTCATGGTATACCTTGGCATGGGGATTGTTAATCGGGTTGCGCTTTTGCATTTTTCCACAGTCAGTAATTGCGTTCGGTATGGATCTCCTCAATTCAGGCGCCTCAAAATATGGAGGTGCACCTTTACCGTGCTATGCGTCTGCAGTCCGCGTGTTCTAAGCCAGCGACAGTTGGAAAGCTGACATCATGACGGTCAGTTGATAGGGTCGTCACGTTTTGTCGCCGCCCGTCTTCATTCGTGCCGTCCAGCTAACCTGCAGGCAGGAAATCACCGCGAAGGCCATACACCCCTCACCATGCGGCCCGCCAGGCTTTTTGGACCACTACTGTTCGCAGTGGCAACCACCGATGGTGAGACGATGGTTAGTGCAAAAACATTACTTTGTAGGTTGCTCAGAGGTGACCCAGTGTCGAAACAGTCTCACCAATACAGAATCGACCACTTTAAGCACCTCATGCTGGTGTCGCAGGGGGTGTGCCCGGACTGGAAAGTAAGGAGCTACCCAACACGCGCGTAGTATGGTCGTGCTCTCATTTTCGTGCGCTCTTCCTAGACGCCTTTTGAGACTGCAAATGCATCCACTCGCGGGTTGTCCTGTTAACCCGGTCACGGCAACAAACCTTATGCCCTACGAATAACGGTGGCTATGGTAGAGGGGATATTGTAACTTTATTTTTCTCTGCCGAGTTTCGCCGACTCGAACGAGTTGCTCGGTACCTCAGCCGACCAGAACCACTCTGAAGAGTCACTAAACTATGATTTTTGTCTTCGCTATTTTGGTTTTCGATTCGCGATATGCACCACCTTGGGCTTGCTGGCTACGCGCTGCGCCGATGGAAACCTGAAAACTCATATTTTGATAGAGATATTGAGTCACTTTACGCAGTGGCCTAAACGAGGAAGTGGGAATGGGGGTAGCCCCCATACCGTAGCATCAGTCATTACTCCTAAACAGACTTACACATGGTTTGTTTGAGCAGCTCAATAAATAGTTTCAAGGAAATGACACCACCAACCGAAAAATCACACACGTAGTAACTCGTTCGAGGTTCCCTGAACCGCTGAAAACCGAGGCCCTGAACGTTACCCTCTTACTGTAGGTTTGGTCTAGCTTTAATAAAGTCGTCCCCTACAATCTGGGTGCAGTGAAAAAGGGGTTAGGGCTTGCACGTCAGAGGGCATGCTGATTGGCCCGTCGGGATAGTGGTTCTGTTCTATGAGGAGAAGGTTAGCTTCCCCGGTTTCTTCCGTGAAGCGTATCTCACAGTGCTGTACTCCCCACAAAACTATCATAAGTATATATGGTACGTGCTTGTATACCTGGTACGCACCAGGAGGCCCACCGTTCAAACACGTTTGAGCACAAGCAGTGCAATGATATCAACCGTTCAGGAGTAGTATGCAACACTAAGAGTTTCACTAGGCTGCACTGAGAGACGGGTGGTACAATAGAGGTAGTACGTTTGGACAATTCCGGTTCTGAATTGTAGGGTCTCCCTAACCCAAGCTCGTCGGAATGTGATTCTTCTTCTGTTCCAATATGAATGTTTTTTGTACCTAAGCCATGGGCTTGGTCATCGGGTTGCACTATCAGTTTACTCAAACTACGTTTTTGGGTGAAGTATGGCGCTCTTTAAGTGAAGAGATCCAGAAAAAACATGGTGCAGCTTTACCCGTAGCGTGGGTGTAGAGGACAAGCAGAGCAATGTTATCAACCGTTCAGGAGTAGCATGGAACAGTACGAGTTTCACCAGGCTCCACCCTTTTTGCGAAGCTCTTGACCATGACCTTCAGATACCCAGCAGCCTGGGCCGCCTCGTGTGGCCTACGCTTTGTAGCCAGCATATCGGTTCGACACTTTTCCCTCGTGGTCTCAAAGCGGTAAAGTAATCCATACCACAGCTAGTGATGTGTTTCGAAGTTGGTATCTAGCATTGTTCCTTGACGATTTCCTTCGCTTCGTACGCCTGCCTGTTCTCGCTAAAGGTCTGAACTCGTGCTTCTTGGATGACGCTTGCGCTGCCGGAGCTACGTGCCTGTAAGTCAATGACATGAATGCCAACGAAAGCCCACGTTTTCTTGTTATCTGTTTGCTCTTAGATGTTGGTGGCGCCAGATCTCACGGCACATTGCGCACTAGGTACCTTTGCTACACTATAGTGTGTCGTCGGGGTGCCAAGAATACGTATGTTTGGAAGAATAACCCCAGGCCGTTTTTAATGTTTTTGGCGAAGCCCCCCCCCTGCCTCGTTGTTCTACCCGGGGGTATCGATTTTCCATAAAAAGCCGTTCTCCCCGCGGGGAGATTACACAAGATACTACTTGGTAAGGTAGTCGGGTGGCGGGGGGGTTCTCATGATGACCACGCCTGTGTTAGCGGGGGCACCAGCAATGCCTCTTATTTCAGTGGCTTGGACACTCTCCCGCAAGTCTCCACTCTAGTTTTTTGCGCGATGTACGGTGTGTGCTTTGATTTTTCGCGGTATGCACCGCCTAGTGTATGGCATTGTGTGTTACTCTGGCGTGGTTGACTGAAGTACAGGGCCGTTCTCTGCCTAGAGTAGCGGCTGTTAGTCGGTTGTCACCCTCTTCCGTAGCCCGGCCCTAGTGGTATGAGCTGATGCAAGGCCGTTGTGGCAAGGGTACTCTTGTTTCTGAAATGGTCTAAGACTGCAAATTCGTACAATAAAACATACAGCGACAAAGGGTAACCAATCTCGATAACATGCAGTATCGTGTTTACGAGTATTTGTTATTCAACACACGGAAGTATCTTACGCCTTTCGTCTTCAAATAAATGTACTATTTCGTGTGTCAGGAGCGTGTGGTGACGAAGCCGAGCACAATAGAGGCCTAGCTCGACCCCCGTATCACATGAATTGTTATCGTAGCTGTTTTCACCTGCAGGCCTCTAACGACGTGGGACGCTCCCTTGTAACACTATGCTTGAGTCACAGGGACTTTCGACGATGTGAAATTGCCGACGAGGATGTGACTGATCTGGCAGCATGCTTCGACAACGTAGGACGAAGCACCATTGGAGAAGTGTGAGTATCCCTTTCTCACTGCAATGGAGGCCACCTTGCGGCGGACACATTACAGAGGAGGTCTCTCTATAGCGCGGGTCGAATACTGCTGGTCGCCCGCTAAAGTTCCTGCAAATTCGCTTGGCGCAGCCCAGACCAACAAGCAGTGTCGGTATGCGATATCTTCTACGACGCACCACGTCCAGGACGTTTTAGTTAGCACGCTAAGCTTTGGGCACGCTCGCGACCGTCAACATTCCCTTTATCGACGATCGTGTCATACTTACTCAGGAAACTTGACAGCAATCAGCTGACGACCCTGCCGCTCGACCTCTTGGATGGTTTTGAGGTCCTTCTTAATTTGTGAGTGAAGCCGAATCCCGACACTGTTCATGCATTGCCGCGTGATTGTAGGAGTGAAACTGGTGGCCGGTGTACAGAAACGAATATCTCTGGACACTGGTCGACCATAGGGTGGAAACTATTCTGGAACACATAGTATAGCCGAATGCCACCATAAGGGTAGCTCGTAATTTCTCGGAGGTTTCTGTCTACCTAGCCCAAGACTGGTCCTACGGTAAGGGGGTGTTATACTATCATTTTCACTACCGCGTTTAGGCCACTCGGGCGAGAGACTCATTATTTCTCTCCAAACATGTTTTTTTTTGTTTTGTTGGCGCAGCGAAAGCGACAATAATCCCAAGGTAGTGCTTATCGCAAAATAAAAAATAAAACCCGTAACAGCTGGAAGATCACAAACAATTAGGGTAGTCACTCTTCAGCCACTCTTCCGAGTGGCTCCGGACGGCTGAAAAAAATGACCTAAAGATGCCCCCCCCCTGCCGTAGGACCAGTCCCAAATACTGACTGTGAGAAGAAGGAAAGTGCAACCACGTCACCAATTCCAATGCCTACGTACAGAACGAACATTGTTGCAAACATAGAGGGTATTTCGACGATGATGCGCAGCTCCTCAGTTGCGGAGCTGCATCTGCGGTAATGTTTTTGCCTAACACTGTTCCTCTTCGTAGCACGCGTCCATACGAGCGATGCTACGGTGGAGGGGGGGGGGGGGTAGCCTCCCTGTCTCTACCGATGATAGGTTACTCTCGCGAGTGGCGTTGTAGCTGGCCCCCTATCGGGTTGTGGGTTTGTTGCCGCAGCTTAGCAAACGAGTCCATGTCGGCAGTGCACCTCGTCTATCCGAAAAGAAAGCGAAGCTCAACCCTCTTGGGACCCATGCACAGCAACCAAATATGCGACGATGTGAAGCGGCTAAGAATTGCCCACGGCAGTAGAAGTATTACCATGCTGCACGAGTGCCTTACAGCTCCTTACATCGCGGATGGGCACATACCCTACCCCAACGACGAAGGGTGCTTGGAGTTGTCAATATTGTAATCGCCAGCTATCTTTGAACCCTTTTCCCCTCTGAAATGTTTGCCAAAGGGGTGACGCGTGCTGTTAATTGTACTAATAGTACGGTAGAGGTGCACCACTGTTTTTCTGGAACTCCTCGCTTAACGAGCTCTATACCTTACCGAACAGCTGATTTTGAGAAAATTTAAACTGCTCGCCGATGAACAATTCCATTACCTACGTATACAACGAAACACATTTCCAGGAAAACGAATGAAATTTCGACGATGTGAGGTTAAGGAGCCCTGTCATTCAGAACACGTTTCAGCCAAAAAGGGCTATCATTATCGTAGCAAGCGTCTTAAGAAATACGGTAGTACGGTAGCCGCTCGCCCGAGCCAACCTGTCAACAACGCCGACAAACCCTCGATGACCAGCCGACTATTTCGACGGATACTACCCACAGCTGGCTCTAGACATATCGCGAAAACGGTAGCTACACCCGTCCCGATCGCCTAACTCCTATATCATGTCTTGCACAACACGGCGCAGTGATGCGCGCATTTTGCATCGAAACCAGCCGCAAACATGTTTTGACCAGTCTCCCAGTCGTTTAATTTAGGAATCTCGTCCGATGCCCGGGTGTACCATTTGATGCATATGAAACAATGAAAGTTTAGTGGCGAGTGTGCAACGCGAAATGCATTATGGCAACATGGGGCTCCACGTATCTCCATGCCAATATTACAGAAACGCACAAATTATGATCTTGATCATCTGGAGTACCAGGTATGTATCTGTCGGCATGGCATGTTGTGCAAGATCTGGGTAGCTCATGTTCAACCCAGGCATCATGTTCTAGACCATTCGGGGCATCCGGCTCTCACCCGTCAACATGATCGATACGGTATGCAGATCATATAGAGCAGGGATCTGTCTGAGCCGAAAAAGAGTTATCACGAAGACAGATCTGATCTGTTCGCTGTGTGAAAAAATTCATACGATGTACAGCTCTCTCTAACGGCGTTTGACTGCTGCAATTGTGCTGTCGCAGGACGCTTTCTGACAACTCCTTGGTTCTCGTGGATGGCAACTTCAAGGGGGCTCCGTCTTTGGAAGTACTGTAAGCGAGACAACCAGCCAATGAAATCTGATCGACCGACCTATTTCAGTCGATCTGTCCATGTGGTTAAACGTTTTTGCGGAGAACCATACTATTCAGAACCCACGATCAATAAAAAAACCTATGTATGATACTATGTTTAGTAATCACAATCGATTCTGATTGATATTCTCCCCAGTAATAGTACCGTCAGTGAACGCTCGGCAATTTTGCTTTCGTGTTGGCTTGAGAATTGTGTGTTTGCGGGATATTCGTTGCGAAACCAATATGAGCAGACAAGTGCACCAGGTTAAAGGACTTCCCGTCAACACTCGGGCGCAAGCCACAGCAACTACTGCACATGTAAAGGTGATCACCGGGATGGTGAGGTTCTTACACTATTTAGCCGCTTCCCTTGAACCTAGGCCGTGGTAACAAGACACGATGAAATTCCCGATGGGAACAAAACAGAACGACAACATATAACCATCTAACCTGTACAGCGCTACCCGTACGCGAGGTATGGAACGTTTTCAAGTTCTGGTGCATGCTGTGCCAGTAAGGGTTGTTCCTGAACGAAACAACTCACGATTCTAGGGAAAAAAACACGTTTCCGGACGTCATGAAATTCTGAGATTTCACGTTTTCAAAAAACATATATTGTTTTGTTGTCAGGAATCCTGACACAATTTTATGGATTTTGTTTTGACTATCAAAAATCAGGATTCCTGACAAATGTCACGATTCGTGAAAATGTCACGTTTTTTTGTCACGACTCCTGACGTTTTTTTGTGTTCGTTAGGAATTACACTACGGTAATTACATCAAGGGAACCATTTTTCGCCCATCACTCTCTGTTCGACGTTTGTTGCCGTACTTACCGGCGGTGATAAACTGGTCTAGACACCTGCACGAGAACTGGATGGACAACCTGCCGTCTGGCGTCTTCGAGGGGTTGACGTCTCTACAACAAATGTGAGTGACCTAAATCAATAGCGCCATTTGGGGACTGACCTCATCAAGAACAGTCGAAATACCTTTATCCTTCGCATACAGCATACATGTTATGCATAGATATGTATAGACATAAACAACCCTCCGTCTACCTCAGAAGTCTAAAAATGTGGTTTGGTCTGGTGCGAGGCTATTGCGTGTGAGATTGTATGTCCGCGTTTTGGAGTATCGGCAAAACATCAACTCTGGGCTTATAGCAGCTAGAGTCAGGTATTTGAATGGAAACATTTACGATCATAGAGTTCAGCTGTGAGGACGAGCATTTGGTCGGAATTCGTCTTTACAACCTGTGTCGGATACTTCTGTCACGCGTGTTACCGGGTGTGTACGCCCCCATGGCGGATATAGGTCAGCGTCTCCCCTTAGGGAAAACAATTTTAGTCCCAGTGTCAACGGGGTGATCGTACAAATACACATACAACAAGTAGGATTTTGTCAGCCTGCCCATGGAAGTGTTTTTTCAAGGTGAGCGGTTGTTGTGTCGACTTCATCATCACACCCAAGTCCGGGCATCACTGGAGCCCGAGTCGAACCTGCTGACGTCCGCGGAAGTAAACAATTCTATTATGCAAGGCAGACTCTTGAGGACGTCTATTAATAAGTACACACCACGTTCTGGTCCATGCTAATAGTATAACACCGGCAAATTCCAAAGAAGGATTTGTCGGAATACGTGCGATACACCTAACGACACAAGGCGGGGTTGGACATGTTGCATGTAGCCGGCAAAATGACTCCTGCAGAAACAACCAACACGCTCAACTTCTGCCTTCAATTGACACATGTTCGCTGTTTCAAGACGCGCTCAGCTTCTGCCTTTCGTTGACTCATGTTCGTGGTCTCTCTATCATCGTGCCCAACCAGGAACCTCCGAACAAACTCTATGAGTGCCTTGCCGGAGGGAATCTTCGACGGTCTGCCCTCTCTGACATGGTTGTGAGTGACAACAGAAGAGGGGTTATAAGATAGGGGTAAAGTCAGGGTCTGTACGTAGTTCCGATTGAATAGAGTCTATTTCCGGTAGAGGGCCGGTTGAATAGGGCCGATTTCCGTTGGAGTGCCGGCCATGTTGCGGTCTAGTGCCTATTTTCGGTGGAGTGTCGGCCAAATTCTGGTATTGTGCTGATTTTGTAGCGCTTATTTTCCAGTAGAATGCCGGTGAAATCGCTTGGCACGACTGGAACCACCTATACTAATATTTATAGCAACATCGGTACTGTACCTGGTGGTGCAGGTGCTGGCTACAGAACTGGTATTTCCGGCTGGCACATAACGGCGCTATTGAGAGACTACTACGGGACCACGTTTTGGCTAACATTCTTAGGGTATTTGTGACTGATGGGGAACTGCCTAATGTATTCGCAAAACTACTGCTTTTTTTTATGGTGCGGTGTAGAGCTCTTTAGGTGTGGACCGTCTGACAAAAGTAACCCCACGTAGACCTTAGAATGGATGCACCGCAGAACATGATTGTATGTATGTGGAGGTTAACCACGGCGATGCATGTAGACGACGGTCGGGCAATAACGGATGTTTTAAGCCAATATGGGATCTTCGGGTGCATGTAACGGCAAGGCCTGTTTCATGCGCGTGGCGACAGGGGGGTGTACAGTCCTCAAGTTTCGTCGCAACAACTGATTGATGCTCGCTGCACAAGCCAAGGCGATTCGTTGGTTCACACTTGGAAGTATGTATAGTCCATGAACAGCCGTAAGGTTAAACACATCGTCAATTTGGTATTATGGAAATTTGTATGGTATATCGCTGGAATTTAATACACCGAGCAAATGCCTTTGTTGGTAGCCTTGTTTCGTCCAATCGTCTGCATACCAGGTGACATCTGTTGTTTGGGATACATCGAAGTACACCTGCACGGCCAAACGGTCATGAGCACCATCCAACGTTCGTTGTATTTTCCGCTCTCCGTCGCGATTTCGATCCAGAAAAGTCTCCTTCAATGACTTGTCCACCCTGGAGGAGGGGATCTTTGATGGCACACCCAACTTGGAGCACTTGTGAGTGATACTTACTATTAATTCGATCAAGGCTACGGTATTGTGGCCACAGTTAGGGCTCGCGCTAGTGATGACTACCGAATTTTATACTGTTCTGTTTTTCGAATTCGCAATGTGCACCGTCGCCGTGAATATTGTCCTCTCGCTGCTCCAACAAACTACATTTTCGTCACTTTTTGATTGAGCGAGATACAAAGCCGCTCGTGAGTGGCCGATACAACTACTAAAGGAGTGGGAGTAATGAGAATTTTTCAGTCCGCGGGCAAGGTGAAAATGTCCTCATATCTGCACTAAGCCAAACCGACCCCACGAAACACCCACTCAAATCGAGCTCCCTCTACGAACTCTGACGACTTGACATGATATGGGCGAGAGAATATTCTACCTATCTTGCTCGTCAATCTGACCCCGGGTTCATCGCGATAGGTTCAGTGTGGGTCGTTCAATGTGCATTCTAGCCTCTCGACAGACGTACATATGTCAGGTTGTGAAAAATGAAATTTCGACACCCTCGAACTTTTTTTCCGATGTTTTACCATCTACTTCCTTGCGTGTGCACCTACTGCTGTACGTGTGCGACCAATTAGAAAGAGGATTCTTTGGGAAAAGGATTATTTGAACTCTCGAGAGCTGCGCTCCCTTGGCGTCAACATCCTCATTACTAGAAGAGTAGGAGTAATGAGGATTTTTCAGTCCGCGGGGACGGTGGAAATTTCCTCATAACTGTATTAGGCCAAACCGACCCCACGAAACACCCACTCAAATCGAGCTCCCTCCACGAAATGTTGACGATTTGACATGAAACCGGCGACATAATCGTCTCCCTCTCTTGCTCGCCAATCCAACCTCGGCCTCATGGCGATCGGTTCAGTGTGCGTCGTGCAAAGTGCATTCTAGCCCGGCGAAAGACATGCATACATACATACACACATACAGATGTCAGTTTTGGGAAAACATAAATGTCGACACCCTCAAACGTTTCTTTTCCCGATGTTTTACCAAACTTTCTTGCATGTGCACCTACAGCTGTACGTACGCGACCCAAGTAAGAAGATAATTCTTTGAGTCCTCGGGACTTGCGCTCCCTCGGCATGAAAATCCTCATTGCTAGAAGAGTTGTAGATTTTTTAGTCCGTGTGAAATATCCATCATAACTGCCTTACGCAAGGCTGGCCGCCGGCACTCCAATAGGCCGAACGTGGAATATGGTACACACTACGATATACACAGGGTGATGACGAGGTATCATATGTAGTACCAGGTACCTGGTAGGTATTACGGGTATGATACCTAGGTACCAGTAAAGTACAGCAGCACGTATTAATAGGGTACTCCTATACCTATATCATAGTAGGGTCTCCCCTAACCAAAGCCAGTCTATGCACACAGCACAGCAGTAGTACCGTAATCTCACCAGTACTGGTCGTTTGTTTTTGGTTTCAGCTTGCATTACGCCAAACCCACCCCACACATTGATGCTGGTGTTTGGCGAGCTCGATGGGAGCAAGGGCCAATCGTACACCAAGGGGGAGAAGAGGGAGTGTGCCTGATTTCGATTAGACCCTTAGAGTCAAAAAATATAAATCCTCTCCAAAACCAAACCGACTCCACACACAAGACACCACGCGTGCCTGCCGGTGTTCGGCGAGCTAAAGGCGTGCATGGGCTTCTCGTACTCCGGGTATTAGGAGAATGAGTGAATCTGCTACATTAAATAAGCGACTCGCACCGGACCTATATTTGTTTAGCACAAGGACCGAACTAAAAAGTCGACGACTGCTTGCTTCCTATACGACGCATGACAAATACACACATACGTGCCTCGTACGCAGCAGCAGCAGCACCAAGCTGCAGTTCATGTACCTCGAACCAACTAGGGGTCAGGGTACGAGTTAGACAAAGAAGACTCCACACGCCACGTACCACGCATGCATACTGGTGTTCGGCGAGCTCGAGGTGTCCAAGGGACACTCGTACTCCCGGGGATATGAGAAGGAGTTGATCTGCTACAAGCGAAATGCGACCCGCACCAGACCAATATTTGTTTGGCACAAGGAACACGAGCCCAACTAAAAGGTCCAGGGCTGCTTGCTTCGTGTGCGAGTCAAAACATCATAATCGCGTAAAAACAAGCTCCTCGTGCGATACGCGAGCACACGATTTTGGGAAGGTGACCGACCCGCTTACAACCTCACGGGCAAATCCCGCGTGCTCCGGGAACAACACAAAACAGTAGAAGCATGCCTGCCAACCTCTCCCGTAGTGGGGTTCATTTAACATTGGCGGCGAGGAGGTGGTCTGAAGTGTGTGTGGAGCTGTTCTTCGAAAATGCTCCCAAACCTGTGTGTGTTTCGATGCTTGAAAAACAAATCTTGACCATCCACCGGCACCATGCGTATCCCGCCGACAGAGCTCCACGAAACCCTACAAAGTGCCGCGGATGGGGGGGAGAGTTCTTCTGAGCGGCCGCGAAAGCATCCATCAGTGGGATGCATTGTGGGTCCCGCGGTAGTGAATGTTTCTGTCGTCGCCTAAAGCGATCGAGTATGTGGTATTGCCGCATGCCCGCCAAAACAATTCAGTTTTGTTTAATCGAAACTCCTTCCAGTACCTCATTCCTATGTTTTTCAGCGAGGGGAGAGATGAGAGGTGGAAAACTGACGACTCCAATCAAGCTCCCTTTACGAACTCAATACGATTTGACATGAAACCAACGAAAGAATCTTCTACCTATCTTGCTCGTCAATCCAAACTCGGGCTCATCGCGATTGGTTCAGCGTGTGTCGCGCATTTCGCATTCCAACCAGGCGACAGACAGGCATACATACATACACATACTTACATTTGTCCCCGCTTTTTTTTTAAACCTTAATCACTTGATTCCAAGGACCCGCTTCGCTCTC
>JAYJMJ010168591.1:0-16780 GCA_036873875.1 Laminaria ephemera
CCACGACTTCGAGTAACATTTGAAGTCCACACAACAAATGCCTGGAGGCTGAGATGACATATTATTGCGGAATCGATCTACATTCAAACAACCACTATGTTTGCGTTACTGATGATAACGACAAACGACTATTTGAAGCCAAACATCCTAACGACGCTCGTGTGTTAATAGCGAGTCTGTCACGGTACAAGAGTGAGCTTAAAGCTGTGGCTATTGAATCTACATTTAATTGGTATTGGATGGCGGATGCGCTAAGCCAAGAAGGCTTCAACGTGAGTCTTGTTAATACCACTGCAGTAGTTCAGTACAGCGGATTGAAGAATACCGATGATCGTTATGACGCTTTTTTCTCGCTCACTTGATGAGATTAAATATACTGCCAACGGGCTATATTTGTCCAATAGAGCTCCGAGGGTTAAGAGATCTCTTGCGCAAGCGGATGAGCCTTGTTCAGAATCGAACGAAACAAATACTCAGCATTAAAACGCAATATCAACGAATGACTGGGCAGAGTTTACCAACCAACGAAATTAAACTGAAACGTTTTTCTCTGCCACTGGTCGGTGATGCAAATGTGCAGCTGGCGATGGAAAGCAATCTGATCGTGATGAAAGCGCTTGCTGATCAAATCAAGTTATTAGAAAAGACAATCATTGCGCAGGCTGATTCAATGTCGAATTTTTCGTTGCTTAAAACTGTTGATGGTATCGGCGATATTCTGTCGTTGGTTATCACGTTAGAAACCGGTGATATCTCGCGCTTTGATGGACCTGGAAACTATGCGTCCTATTGCCGCTGTGTTGAAAGCAAGCGTTCGAGTAACGGAAAGCGCAAAGGCGAAAATAACAAAAGGAACGGCAATAAATATTTGTCATGGGCTTATGTAGAAGCAGCTAACTTCGCCATCAGGCACAACCCGAAGGCACAGCAGTTCTATCA
This sequence comes from Laminaria ephemera, assembly GCA_036873875.1. Taxonomy (NCBI): domain Eukaryota; class Phaeophyceae; order Laminariales; family Laminariaceae; genus Laminaria; species Laminaria ephemera. Next base: position 940 of record JAYJMJ010168591.1, read on the forward strand.
AAGAAAAAAAGCGAAAACCAATCAGATAGTGGCCCTCAAGGCTCTGGCTCACAAGATAGCGAGAGCCTGTTACTGCATGATGGATAAGCAGGTGCCGTTTGATCAGGATAAAATGTTTGGATAGATTTTAAGGGTTATGGATGATCTGGCAAACCGACAAAGGGGTTGGTTAGTAACCACGAGACCTGATTGGGCTGGGTCATCCATTTATATTTTGAGTGTTTGTGTTGTTGCGCCTATACAGTGAGCCAATGCGGCTAGTTGTATTTCCGCTTGATCCTGATGGGTGACTGTTGCGCAGTAATACTTGCGACAACTCACAAAGAGAAAACAGCAGCGTTCGGCAACTCGCTTGAAAACGAATAGCCCATTTACTTGGGACAGTATTTTATTGGAAGCTTGACTCGTAAAGTCTAATGGGTGACCCCTTTTGGTTCTAGTGCCACAGAGAAACGAATTTCTCACGCACTTACAGTACAGGGAGAAACATTACAACGAGAATCGGTTCAGATTTTTTTTACGCTGGTTCCTCAGAATATGTAAACTCAGACTATCTATCGCCAGGGAGGTAATTGAATATGCAGATTCTTCATGAGTAGCATCCGTACTTTTACTCTTTTAGGGCTTCAGCTCCGCCTGGAACCGTTGCTTTCAACTGTTAGTGGTATTAACCTAGAATTCCCAGAAACGTGAGGTCCTTTCCTCGTTCACTGTTTTCTGTGTGTGCAGAGATTCTTGCTGGCTACGATGTGAGTGACTCAGAAAATGCCTATAGATTTTTACAGGATCTAGGGTATCTAGACGAAGACGCGGACGGCGCAAGGGAGTCAACACGCGATATTCGAATAAATTTGTTGCGTAATGCCGTAAAGATAGACCTCTTTAACCTAGAAGTACCAGATTCTCCACAGATGATTTTCATAGGTGGGCGTGTCTTACCGGATGCTTTTGGAGGCTACGGCGGATTTCAAACCTCTAGCTCTTCCGGCATCGGTTTAAATCTGCAAACTGCGTTTGAGTCGTGTGTGGGTGAAGCAGTTGAATATATGTCTCAGTTGTCCCCATCGAGTACTGACGAACCTAATACCCCTGAAGGCTCCGATAACAATTATTTGGGCCTCCACCGCTGGTCATGTTATCACTCGATACAAGCAAAAAGCCTTTCAGCGCAGAACTGGTTGCTTGGGAAAAACCTCGTCGAAGGTAAAGAATGCTGGGTTCCCGAAAAGCTGTGCCTACGGCAAAAAAGTGATTATGAAAGCCGTGGTTTAAGCACAGGCTGCGCTGCAGGAGTGTCACTAAATATAGCAACTACTTCAGCGATTCTGGAACTAGTGGAGCGTGACGCCGCTGCACTTTGGTGGGAAGGTGGTAGATCGCCTCGGCCAATCTCAAACGAAGCTTTAGTGGATGCGGGAGTAGAAACATTGTTTAAACTCGCTGGTAGATCGGTAAATAGTAAATCAACATTAATATTGGATATAACAAGCGATATCGATATACCTTGTGTTGCTGCAATATCGACGGATGCTGAATCTGGTGGTCGTTTCTCTTGCGGATTAGCGAGTAGGGTTTCTCTAAGTCAAGCGATTCGAAAAGCCGTCTTCGAAATGATGCAAATGGAACTAAGTCACCATCTAGTTGATATTAAATCCCGTTTACATGGAGTTGAGGCTCTTAACAGCCAAGAGAAAGCTCAACGAAAACGGGATGAGAGCTTACAAGATTTTTGGAACTTACCGATCATTCAAACAATTGGGCAACCAAGGCTAGCCGGCGATGTTGCTATTGGCCGTTGCACGGAATTGCAGTGGCTATTGGACCAGCTCTCTCAGTTAGGTTTTGATGCAACATCTGTAGATTTGTCTAGAGAATTGTTTGGTATTCCTGTTGCGAAGGTACTAATTCCGGAGCTGCAAACCTATCCTCTAGTATCCACGACTATACGCTTAGATAATATGATTGCAGACACTGGTGGAGGTGCGAAATACAAGGGTGGAGTATCTCTATTGTGACGATAACGCGGCATACAGCGTCTATAAATGATAAGGCCTTAAGTAGTAGTTCTTACATGGGAGAAACACCAAAGGACGTACTTGAAATTAGCATGTTTGGTGGACTGTCTGCATGGTATCTCGGAAGCAGGTTGAGGCTAGGCAAGAAACAGGGGGCCTTGCTGGCATACCTTGCGCTAAGTCATAAAGGTAAAGTAAATCGTGAACGCGTTGTTAGTTTACTTTGGAGCGATCATCCGCCCGATAAGGCTAAACGCAACTTACGACAGGTCTTAAAAAACCTTCGTGATCAGTTGATATCGGTTGGATTTGATGGTTTGGAGACACCTGGCCCTTACCAACTTTATCTACCAACAAGTCGCTTCCGGTCCGATGTTCTAGAAGCGTACGCTTCAGTAAAATCTTTTGAGCCACTCGATTTTTTACTGGAGCAAAAAAGTGTTCATGAAATGTTGCTGCGAGAATTTGAAGGGGTAGATCCAGAGTATGACAATTGGATTCTGCTTCAAAGACATGCAGTCCGCGATCGGTTATCGCTACAATTGGAAGACGCACTCACGGAATCTGACAGTAGACAAGTTAAAAACATTGCAACAGCTCTGCACAATCTTGATTCAAGTAATGAAGTTGCAGTTAGGGCTCTAATGCGTCACTACGCGAATGAAAACAATTTTGCCAGCGCCCTACGAGCCTATAAAGATCTTATTCTTTTGCTTGATGATGAGTACGGGATGGACCCTACTGCAGAAACCGAAAACCTTGCGGTTGAAATTAAGTTAAGCGAATCTGAACCGTCTGATAGTAAGGAATTTACACGCACCGTAGCGGAGAGCCCCAATGAGATTGCACCAGAGCTAATTGTTGAAAAGTTTAATACCGACTTAATTCCCGAAGATCAAGTTTACGTCGCCAATGGATTTCGGCATGATTTGATGGCTAGCTTGGCACGCTTTCGGGATTGGCGCGTAGTAGAGCAATCGTTTCAAGTGGATTCTGGAAACAAAAAAAACCAAGTGTTTAGAAAATATGTTGTCAGAGCCCAGACCTATATGGATGCCTCTATGCTTCATCTGGTTTTCACTCTTATAGACACTTCCAATGCATCAATAATTTGGTCACAAAAGTATGTACTGCGAATGGAATCCTGGCTGGTTACTCAAACACAAATCATTCGCAAGCTTGCTATTTCCCTAAACATAAATATTTCAGCTGACCGGGTCAAGTCAATTTGGCGCAACCGCGAATTACCTGCTGCCCTTCATGATCGTTGGTTGCTTGGGCAGTCGCACTTATTTAAGTGGACGCCCGGAAGTAGCTCAACTGCCGAGGAAATATTTCGCGCTATTTCGGCAGAAGCACCAGATTTTGCTCCCGCATACAGTAGCCTTGTGCAAATCGAGAATTCACGGCATTTGGTATTTCCTGGTCTACGGCGAAAAAATAACAATGATCAATCCACAATAGTATTGGCACGGAAAGCAGTGCAAATAGATCCTTTGGACTCGAAAACTCACCTGAGTATGGCTTGGTCTTTGTGTTTGGGGGGGGATTTCGAGGAAGCCTTACGATACTTCGATTCAGCTACTGAGCTAAACGAAAATGATCCATGGACAATTATATCAGCGGCCCAAGGGTATGCGTTCTGTGCAGAATACGAACGCGCACAATCATTGGTAGTTGTGGCTGGTGAGCTCGGTCTTTCAATCAATCAACTTCATTGCGCTTACCAGGTGGGTACAAAGTTTCTTTACGGTGACTATCAAGGAGCGGTAGATTCAGCAGAGAGTGCAGGCGATGTAATTTCAAACGTAAGGGCATGGAAAACAGCCGCACTTTCTCATTTGGACTTAATTGATCGTGCAATTGAAGAGGGACAAAAGTTCCTTAACGTCAATCGTTCGAGCTGGCACGGTAATGTTGCAAGTCCGGATGACGTGGAAATCGTAGAATGGCTATTGCATTGTTTTCCTATACGTTCTGTTGATAATTGGAATTTGTTGCGGGCTGGTTTAGAAAAAGCAAAATTGCCGATGCCAGCGTCTTTGCAGCCGCCACATTAAATAGAATTACCCACATTGGGAAACTGTAAAATCAGCTAAACGAACATACAAGAACTCTTCATCGTAACGTTTTCCACTGTGTGGATATGCACGAAAGTATGTCGGCAAGTTACTTACCGGGTAATTTCCCTCGCGAATTTTCTTGAGGGATTGCTCAATAAGTTCTATTGGAGGGAGGCGTACCACCCACTCGTTTAGAGATGTTGAAATCATAGTAACCGGTGAAAAGCTATCAAATTGATCCGCTGGAAAAGTTATGGAGATGCCGATCTGTTCCAGCTGAGCATTTACTGCTCCAATGTTTTTCGGTCGGTCGTTGGCGTTGGTTTGACTCCATTCCACTATTTTTCTACCTAGTGTTGCTGCGTATTCAGATTTCACACTCGGGGCACGTTGTTCTCGAATCAATTCACTGCTCCACTTGCAGAAGGAGTCTTGATGGTAGCATCCAGCCTGGTTGAATCAGGCATCCATTCGTCCTATGTGGCCTTTGTTTAGTACATATCCGGACTTTGTCTGTAGTAAATAACGGAGATATAACGCTAGTGCCTGTACTCTAGTTGTTGTGGTTAATATGTGCTCGGACTGAAAACTGGAGGGAAATAATGGCGAAGTCTAAATATATTTCAAGAATCTCGATTGGGGATTATATCGCATTCGGCAAACAGGTAAAGAAATGGTGCGAGATGCCTGAGTGCGATCGTCCTAAAACGATTGGTGCTGCCAAGGAACAGCTAAATGAAGCGAAAGTTACCTTTCCAGCTGATCGTTTCAAAGATAGTGACCCGGTTACCTTTATCCAATCACCTCTTAACGGTGAATGGGTTGTGCGGCTTCCACCTTTGGAAATGGTTAACGAATCTGTCGATCGGATACAGGCTGGTGATGGGTATCCTTCAGAAAATTTGCCAACGTACTACCACGACTATTTGACCACTGGGAGTGAATATGATGAAGAGTTTCTTTATTCGCGAATTGCTGACTATACGATTGCACAGTGTGCATAGGTGTTTACTGTGACACTGTTTTGATTTGGAGTGGTTGTGGCCAGGGATGGCTAACTTTTAACTTACGAAGCCCATACTGGATGGTAGCTCCTAACAATATAGAGGTGACAGAAAGATTCAATCAGGTAAGTGTGATTTTACAGCTGTATACAAGCGTACTACTAACGGACATGGAGTGATCTTATGGGTAAGCACACGAAATACACAATACCTTTGAAAAAACGAGGGCACGGGGCCAAAGGTTATTGGATAGAAGGGGAGGGATACTACGGATCTGATGGAGGTGATCCACATCAAGTCGATAACCCAGTGAGCATGATGCCAGATGGTGAGCAACCGGCAAATCTGATGAAATTCTGTCGTATGTTCAATTTGGAGAAGTTGCAACCAGATCGAGCGTCGCTGGAGGCTCTAGGACAGTCGATGGCGGATGCCAGTAAAATAGATGATGCGATTGACATTCCACCTGACTCAAACATCCCTGCGGGCTTTACTTACTTTGGCCAATTTGTAGATCACGACATCAGTCGCACTGCATCGTCGATCGATCTCGGTGATGAGGGTGCGCCTAATATATCGAATGAGAGAACACCAACGCTGGACTTAGATAGCCTCTACGGCGCAGGACCTCAGACTGAGTCCTTCTATGAAGCTGATGGTGTCAGGCTAAAGATAGGATCAGCTGACAAAGTGGATGTCCACGGAGCACCTGATTTACCGAACGACCTACCGCGTAAAGAGCCTGAAGCGGGGAAGGTCTCGCGTCCAGCTGATATTGGTGATCATCGTAATGATGAAAATCTCGCAGTTGCACAAACTCATTTGGCATTTTTGAAATTTCACAACAAAGTGCTGGATGATCAAAGCATGCCGAGTGACTTAGATGGTGTTAGAAAGGTTGTACGTCAACATTATCAATCAATTGTGTTAAGTGATTTTCTCCCAAGGTTGGTTGATCCAACTATTTACACGTCTGTACTGGAAAACGGACGTAAGTGGTTCCGTATTGGAAGTCAGAGCAAATCGGAACTTTGTATGCCGATAGAATTCTCTGTGGCTGCTTATCGACTTGGACATTCTATGGTACGCAACCAGTATGAGTGGAACCGTGTTTTTCGTACTGGCGGACAAGTTGGTATCGCATCGCTTGTTAATCTGTTCCAGTTTTCAGAGCTGTCTGGAAATTTTACACCCGCAAGTCCGGAAGGTGATGGTGCACCGAGACTACCGGCTAATTGGGTTGCGAACTGGTTGCTTATGTATGATTTCTCGCAAATCAATGGTGTGAATAATGACCCTAGTTTGAACTTCGCTCGCCCACTTAATACTGTATTGGCAGAGAAGTTAGCTGATCTTGAGGAGTTTAATGATGGAGTTACCGAACAAGTGCTCAGGCATCTTGCCGTTCGAAATTTGATCCGAGGCTCCCAGCTCGGGTTGCCGAGTGGTCAACGGATAGCCGCTGAGATTGGTGCAGTGCCGTTAACTAGTGATGAATTAAGTTCTGGACCACATGGACCGCTGTTGAAACAGAACGGTTTCGATTCCGAAACACCACTGTGGTACTACATTTTAAAAGAGAGCGAAGTTAAACACGGAAGCCTGCACCTTGGTGCAGTCGGAAGCACAATTGTTGTAGAAACATTTCATGGCTTACTTGAATCTTCGGAAGATTCGATACTTAAGGAAGCAAATTGGTCTCCATCACTTGTTTCCGCCAATGGGAGTCACTACACGATGGCAGATATGCTTGCGTATGTGGGAGATTTGAATCCTTTAGGAGATGTTCCTCTTTCCTAGTTTTTTGTGCTGCGGCCGTCGAATGGCGGTCGCTGGGTCAGATTCAGCGTATGTAACATAAAGAGTGGGGGAATCCGACATGCAGCCAACTGTTACCGATGGTCGATTTATTAAGGCTTACAAGCGGATGATTTCAGCGATAGCTCGGCTTTTTGGGCTTATAAAGTACGTTCTAAAAAGGGCCGTTTTGCTGTTTGTAGTTTTAATGATCATTTGGGCTGTCGTCGGAAAGATTTCTGATTGGTGGGAATTGCGAGATAACGATCCCTATCGAGGTGCTGCGGCGATCAGTGAAGATCCATTTGACCAGCCGATAGATAAAGAAGATATATCAAATCTACAGCAAGGCTGGTCGCCTGAGGAAAGCATGTGGTTCTACACGGCTACACAAGGCTCCAATTTGCTCCCGTATGATTTCTTTATGCACTTGGAACAAGCCGACAATAGCGTGCTGTTCCGAGTTAATACGAATATCAATAAGTATCGATATCTACCACAGGATCCAACCAGGAGTAATCCTGACGCTCTACCCGTAGGAATGGTTAAGGATACCTATCAAGGCAAAGAGTACATGGGATTCAATTGTGCTGCCTGCCATACCAGTCAAATAAATTTCGGTAGCAAGGCCATTCGAATTGATGGTGGTCCGGCGGCAAGTGATATGGAGAATTTTATATTGGATCTGGTGTCTGCACTTGAATCAACCCTTCGAGAAGCCGACAAGTTCGAACGATTCTACCAGCGCGTAAGTCTCATAGAAGGAGACTTTCATAGCGTGGAAAAAGGCATTGTTAAAAAGGAACTTGAAGCAACTGCGGTTTCGCTTCGGTCCTACACTGAAATCAATACACCGGCCTTGGGAGTACAAAAAATTACCGAGGCAGCTCATTATGGTTTCTCTCGTTTGGATGCATTTGGTCGCATCTATAACAGAGTGCTGCAGCATGTAGTCACTCCAGAAGTTATGAAGGCTGCGATAGTTGAATTTTCGGATGACCCTAATTCTGAACTCACAAAATATCTACTGAGCGAAGTAGGCAGAATCTCCGTTTCTGATGATAAGAGAAATATTGTTGCTAGATCTCTTGATTTGATAAATGCGAGAAGTCAGCTCTATCCTGAGCTCGCATCAATAACAAAGGAGAATCTATTGTCAGGCTTGTTTAACTCGGCCGATGCTCCGGTCAGTTACCCATACCTTTGGGATATCCCACAACATGATTATGTTCAATGGACTGGCATGGTCTCGAATGGTGGAATCGGACCGCTTGGGCGAAACGTAGGGCAGGTAATTGGTGTCTTTGGCACGCTCGATTGGCAGGAAAAGAATGGATGGTCGTTACTTGAAAGGTTCAACGCATTGCTTGGTGGTCAAGGCCTGGGCAATACATACATAGATTTTAAATCATCAATTGACAAAAGAAATCTAAGGCGAGTTGAATCCAAACTTAGAAAATTAGAATCTCCCAAATGGCCAATTGAATTACTGGGACCTCTGGACAAAGATAAGATCAAAAATGGTGCGAAGACGTTTAGCCGATATTGCGCGTCTTGCCATACAAATATTGTTAGAGACGATAAAAACAGGCGCGTTCTTGTACATATGAGTAAAACTGACTCCGTCGGGACCGACCCAGTACTCGCAAAAAATACTACTAACTACGACGGGTATAGCGGCATGCTGCAGGGGAACCATGTGGATCTTGCACCCGGAAAATTCGTAGTTGAAGAGCGGATGCCAGTTGCTTCACTTGTAAAATTTTCTAGTAGAAATGTCGTTGTTGAATGGGACGCGGACAGAAACCCGATAGTAAGGTTCGCCCAATGGACTTGGGATATGTTAAATACTTTAAGAGACAACCGAGTTAAACACACGGTTAAAAGAGGGAACTATCCACCGTCTTCGCCCCAGCAACCCCTGGCAGAGATGAATGCCTACAAGGCAAGAGCGCTTAATGGCATCTGGAGCACGGCTCCCTACCTGCACAACGGGTCAGTTCCCAATCTATATGAATTGTTACTGCCGAAAAAAAGGCAAGATGATCCGATTAAAGATGAATTCGGAAACACCATTGAATATCGTAGTGATAAATTCATGGTGGGTTCCCGTGAATTCCAGCCTGACGCTGTCGGGTTTAGAGTAGTGGGTTACGATGGTTTTGAGTTCGACACAAGTATGAGAGGTAATTTCAACACAGGGCATGAATATGCTGCGGGTAGAACCCCGTTAATCGACGGTTCTCTGCTACCTCCACTGTCAAAACCACAACGCCTTGAATTGCTGGAATACTTAAAGAGCCTTTAAAGAAGTATTAATGAGATCACGAAGAGAGAGCATTATGATTAATTTGAAGCAACTACTAAGCAGTGGTTTTATACTTGCCTTTTTTATTAATAGTACTGCCGCTCAAAGTAAACTTGATCTTAATGACGTATCTTGGCTGTGGCCAATCCCCACCACCGACGCCGATCTCTCTAAAAACCTTTTAGTAAGTGACATTAAATCTGCCGATGGTAAGCCCATATGGTCAGACAACCACTTTCGGGATTTTCTTTCTGCGGTGGACAGCGGCCTAACCGAAGTGGAAGGCAACCAAGTTCATATGGGGCAGGAGTTACGCGATAAGTCCGTATGGATGATTGCCGGTATGCGAGTTGACCCATGTGCCCCTGGTTGCTCGGCTAGCATCGACGGACCGCTTGGAAACCAAAAAACGCAAATACGCCTCATTGTTCAACCAGTCACAGCCGGCTTGTTGGTACACGATGTTGCAGTACATCTGATTTACCAGTGGGCAGACGGATCCAATCGAGATGATGGAAAATTTCGTGACATACTGAGTGATCTAGATGAACTGAAAAAAATTACTGAAAGTATTGGCCAATCAACATCAGGTAAGCCACTTGGTATTCATCCTGGGCTTAATACCAACGATACCTCGTTAAATGTGGCTGCCAAAAATTTTCTCGAAAAACACCTCGCATCGGCACTCCTTGGTTCAATGGCACTTATGGGTATACAGTCAGGTATAGAACCCTGGTTCTTTCTTGCTCTCGGTAAGCAGCAAGACGGCTCTTTCAACAAGATACCTATACCTATACCTGCAGCAGAGCCACAGATGATTGATTTTCGTCGTGAAGCTAAAGTTGTTCCTGCACCAATAGTTAGTAACAGACCTTTTGGTGGTGTAGCTACAGCAGCTGTGTTCTTATCTCAGACACAGAGTTTTCTGGACGCTTTTGCAACTGTTGGTAAAGATGCTGATGGAAACGATGTAGCTGATGCTGAGCTCCGTAACAGAGATATTCCTGATTTGATTGCAAGTCCACTACATGCGCATTTCTTTAATACTGATTGCGTTAGTTGTCATACCGAGACTCGCAGACGGCTGAGGCTTAGTCTTGAGACGAGTGATTTTTCATTCAAAGTTGGTGGACAAATTCCCGCCATAGCAACTGAACAGCTGCCTAAGGATGATTGGAACGTTCGTAATTTCGGCTGGTTTACCCCGCACAGCTTCATTGGAGGCGGGCCTACGGTCGCGACCGTAACGCAGCGTACTGCCAATGAAACTGCTGAAGTTGTTGAATTCATTGAGCGGAATTTTCGATCTGAATAGAAGGTTTTCTGTATCTCATATATTAAAAATAATATGACAGAAGAGGAAGTAAGGTGGCAAGTTTTACAAAGGATCCAGCGGTTTTAGAGAAAATAGAGGATATAGGACAGTTAACCAAACTTGTCAGACAGTCCAGCCTGTTTTCCACCTCAATCTATACGCCAGCGTCTCCATTTGAAAGTAGGGATACACAAGAATATCCATTAGCACATTTAGTGTTTCAGGGAGGAGGGACACTAGGTATAGCGCATCTTGGTTTCGTAAAGGGTTTGGAAACCGCAGGGATAAGAATGGCAGGCTGTGCTGGTACTTCTGCCGGGGCTATTCTCGCTATTCTTTGTGTTGCAGCCCGACAAAATATAGCTGAGGAAGTTTCCGAAAAACTTGCAGACTACCTTGAAGATATGCCAACTGCCAGCTTTACAGATGGGCCATACCATTCCCGCAGAATGATTAAAACAGCTCTTCGTGGAGACAAGATTCTATCACTTGAAAACGTCCTGCCAGCTTATCGGATATACAGGCGAATGCTAAAAACCAAAGGACTTAACCGCGGTAGAAACTTCGAAAACTGGTTATCTGACGTGCTAGCAGAGTTAAATTTGAAATCATTAGATGATCTAGACAATCGACTACAAACAATAGCTCTGCAGTTGAGATCAATGGAATTCCCAGCAGGCAAACACCTAGACCTACTATACATTGCCGCAACGGCGATGCCTTGTGGCATTAAAATGGTATTTCCGAAGGACAGGTATGTTCTTAGGGATTCACATGATCAAGAGTCCCCTGCGATATTCGCTAGGGCGTCCATGTCCATACCATTATTTTTCCAACCGTTTACACTTCGTTTAGATCCATCAAAGTGGGAAATTTATATAAATAAAAATGCACATAAAAAATTCCTAGGTGAAAGTGCAAAGGATATAGCCAAAATGGAGGAAGTAAGTTTTCTTGATGGTGGCCTTCTATCTAACCTTCCTATGAGTGCATTTACACATTTAGCGCTCGACTCTATTAAACAGGGTCAAAAAAAATATGCCTCTATACCAACAATTGGAGTGTCATTAAAAACTGCCGAAAAAAAAACGAATAATAGAAAAAATAGCCTGTCTGAACTTGGCGGTCACTCAGTGGGAGTGTTTGACGCAATACGTCGCCAAGCGGACTACGATGCTTTTCAAACGAGTGAGCAAATAGGAACAATCGCAAAATCACTAAACTGGAAAATCGGTAGAACCTTAATTGCTTTTGTAGATGTTGGTAGTCATAACTGGTTGAAGTTTACACTCTCTGAAGGTGAACTATCAGATCTATACCTGAGGGGACTCAATGCTGCGGAAGACTTTCTAGATAAAAGAGTTTGTAACAAATAAATTAAAAAGTTAAGTGAGAAACATCGGGATTGAATTTGCAGTCCAGTGCAAGTATTACTCAAAAGGACGATAAAATCATGACGCAAAACGTATCTTTAATAGATTTTGTAAAGACGTTCAATAATTCCATTTCGGAAGTGGCAGATGTAGTGGAAATTTCTCGCTATGAAGAGCATGAACCTCGTGATCTAAAAATAAATTTCCCCGTGATTTCGTCGGCAAGAGACAATTTAAATAATTTAGTCGAAGTGAGGGCCTATATTGAAGAGCAACCCTACTCAGAATTCGACACTACATTCGATTCCCGTCTGAAAGTCTATAGAGACACTTTAGGAAAAACACTCCCAAAAATCGAAAAAGTAAAAGACGATCTTGCTGGTTTGGTCAATGAGCTAGATGATAATATCAGAGCAGAACATAGACATCTAAATGATGACGCAGATGTGTTTACGGGAAAAGTGAATGTTCTATTCGGCGAGTTCGAAGAGATCTATTTTCCACTTCCAAAAAAGTTATTTGATGATGCCTCATTTAGGCGTTCAATCGTCACCTTAAACAAGGAACTACTCAAGCCAATTCCCGCAATACCGACCAATCTAGCCCGCATTATTCACAGATTAAGAAAAACAGTAAGTCCCATTCTTGAGTTTAGAGCAAAGTACATTGATTCTGCTGTTGAAAGTTCTGAACACAAAAATGCTTTAATGAATGCATTAAATCTCATTGAGAAATATTCAAACAGAAGATTTATAACGGAAGATTATTCTGTGTATGTTGAAAAACTATTTCCTGCGGACGGATTCAATAGGAATGATTCTTATGTGGAAAAGAAAATGACTTTGAGTAGTCATATTAAGGAAATAAATAATAAACTTGAGAAAAAATTCAGTGACATCGAAACAATCAGAGATTCTTTAGTCACATTAAAAGCAGAGTGCGGAGGCGATCTCAAAAATAATTATGAAGAAGTCATTGGAATATGGGGTCATTGGCTACACAGACTAATTTATCCTGCTTTGGCTTATGCGATAGGCGTAACTTCCCTTTTATTAATATATCGATTTAATGTTGATCAACGGGTTGTTTATGATCTGTTTCGATTGGTGTTTTTAATACCGATAGCCTTTGGCACTATCACCTTCTTTTTAGTAAGAAAATTTATACATAATAGGGTTAATAGAAGAAAGCAGGTGTTAATTGATAGACTGAGGGGTAACAGTAATTCGGTAGCAAGTATACGCGGAGAGATCAAATTAGCCCCTCTCTTTAGTTTACTCGTTATTCTTTCACTATCGGTTATTGCAGTAAACTATCTTCATTTAGATGGCTCTAAAGCTTATAAGGCGGAAATAGTTGTCGGCATGGGATCTGTCAACTGCCAACAATATATGGGAGATGTCACGTGGCAAAGCCCATCAACTATAAAAATGAACCTAAATGATGGGCGTAAAATAGCCTTTTTACTTTCAGATGTTAGGGTGTTTTCTTTCGATGAAACTGGCGTTGTTGAAAGTAGAAACCCATGCTCGGTACCAGCAGAAAATCAACGAGCATTGGACATAAGAGTCGGAAATCTAGTCGCTACACCTCAAGTTGATTATACTTCTTCGATCGGAAATCGATCTGCAATCCTCATTCCTTTTTCCAACGAGACTGTTGGTTGTAAAGAAGTTGATTACCGGCTGCACGGATCAACACAACCTTCTGAGGCGTTTCAAGATTCTTTTCGATTTCTCAGAGCGGCTTTGTTTAGCTGTTCGGATGCCCGAAAACCTATAATTGACGTAAGGGGCTACCATAGCCCTAAGAAATTCAAATGTCCGAATAAATCATCAGACTACCTAAATAGAGAGTTAGCTCAATCACGACGGCAAAATGTTCTTATGGGATTGTATGGCGCGAACAATTTTTCCGAAATTCAGAAAATGGAAGAAGACTTCTTGGAGAAAGTACAAGTTATTAGAACATCTAATGACTATCGACCCTATGAGGACCAAACTTATGCTGAAGACATCAAAAATGAGTATTTTCAATTGCGTACTGATTCGTCTGATGAATTGGAGTACTTAGCGCGGCATGTTGAAATTGAAATAGTTTACGGTGGGTCGTGTGAGAGTTAGAGAGTTGATTAGCAGTACGAACATATGGGGCGTTGAATTCAGATTCATGGAACCTTTATAGGGACAGGCAGTGCGCCAGGGCAAAGCTGGCATTAGATCGGAGGTGAAAGTCCTCTACGCGCAAAGAGTTGTAAGCGTCATGGCAACTGCCTCTTGACGGCGTTTAGTAAAATCAATTATAGAAAGCTAACTGCTGATCCGGCAGTGATTCCTGTAGGGCTAATCTTACAAAGCACAACATCAGTTGTGACTTGATCGTCAATAGCAAGCGATAGCGCATACAGCTCTGGCGTCTTATTGATTGATACTGCTAGTGTAACTTCAGAGCTAGCAGTATGGCTGTAGATGTGTTTCTAGAGCTGTATGTAGATCCAGGCTAATACTGCTGGCTCTATCTTTCAAGGTACTCACTCACCATCAGTGGATTGCATGGGCATATTCCATGGCATTAACGCATCGATGTTATCGATATCTGTGCCCGGCAGCTTATTCAGCACCCAACTGAGATACTGATACGGTTCGCATTGATTGGCCTTAGCTGTTTCAATTAGGCTGTACAAATTAGCACTGGCAGTGGCCCCTCTTTGACTACTACTGAACAGCCACGCCTTGCGACCAATAACAAACGGTCTGATAGCGTTCTCAGCAAGATTGTTGTCGATCGGCCAGTCTGCATTATCGACGTAACATGATAGCTCTTTCCAATACTTAAGCGTGTAGTTCACCGCTTTACCCAGCGTATTCTTTGGGGCAACTTTCTGTTGCGTGTCATCTAGCCAGCACTTGAACTGTGTGAGTATCTCTTTGCTGCGACTCTGTCTATGTTCATAGCGTACTTCTGAGGGCAGCTCTTTGCACTCAGTCTCTACTCTGTATAGCTTTGCAATAAAAGCGATCGCTTTATCTGCACGACCGGTTTTACCTTTCGGCTGAGCAGACTTTGCTTCGACGAACTTGCGTCTCGCATGCGCCCAACAACACAGGTGAGTCAGATTGTTAGCTGCCGACACCGTACGGTAAGGCTCATAACCATCAGTCATCAGCGCACCTTCAAAGCCTTCTAATAGCTGTTTGGGTACACGCGTGGCGCGACTGGGATCGTAGTGAAAGTAGACTACCGGTTTGTCCGGCGGACCTCCACGTTGCACCCACATATAGGATTTACTTTGCGCCGTCTTACCTGGCTCATTGAGCACTTGTACGCCTGTCTCATCCATATAGACCAACCGATTATTCAGTAGCTGTTGTTTCAAATGGCCAATAAGTAACTCAGCCTTAGAAGCCACTGATAACACAGACTCAGATAAAGTCTGTCGCGACATCACAATGTTATGGCGTTTAAGAATCTCACTGACACGATACAACGGTAGGCCATCTGCATATTTGGCTGTGATCACATACGCCATGGTGTTGGCTGATGCCATCGCTTTAGGCAGCAGTACCGCTGGCGCAGGTGCTGTTTTTATTGATTCCTCACAGGCTTTACAAGCATACTTCTTTCGTATGGTTTGAAGCACTTGTACTGTTGCTGGAATGATATCGAGCTGTTCGCTGACCTGCTCACCGATCTCTGTCATTTCACAACCACATGAACATAGGCGCTCAGAGGCGTCTAGTTCGATGACCTTTTTGATGCGCGGTAATTCGGCAGGCAACGGCTTGCGAGTTTTCTTAGACTTTTTAGACTTTGGTGTTCCAGTAGAGGCAGGTGCTTCGTCTATAGCGATTTCAGACGTTAGCTGTTCTGCTTCATCAAACAGTTCGTGTTGACCTGGTGACTTTTCACTGCTCTTGCCATACTTGCGATGGCGTTCGAGTCTTAACGACTCAAGCAAGTCATTGA
>JAYJMJ010168696.1:0-16779 GCA_036873875.1 Laminaria ephemera
TGCGCGACCCAATTAGGAAGAGGATTCTTTGAATCCTCGGGAGCTGCGCTCCCTCGGCACCAAAATCCTCATTATAATCTTGACCGCAGAACGTCAAAATAGGGTTCAGTTGAAAAATGGATGAAATCCTAATTACTTGATTATAACGGCCTTTTCCATCGGAATAACATCTTGGTTTTTCGACCGACCATAATTTGTCCGGAAATTTAACTTCATTTTCAAGAGCGAATGCGAGTTACTGGTACCTGGTACCAGGTACTAATTAACACCGCGCCTCGTATAAATGGGGTCCGGTTCGAAAGTGGCTGAGATCCAAATCACTTGATTATGAAGGCCTTTTCGACCGGGATAACACCTTGGTTTTTCGACCGACTATAACTTGTCCGGAAATCTAACTTGGTTTTAGAGTTACGCCGCGACCAACCTGGTTTTAGAGTGCGATGATACACCGCAGAAAAAACAGCTAGCAGACAGCTGAGCGGACACACCATCATCACAGGATCAGCACCAAGGCAGCCAGCAGCACAGCCTGTGCTGCGCTGCACTCGGCTGACATGCCGTATGTACCTCGAGCCGCAAATGGGAATCACTCGCTGGGTTGCCTGCGGTGTTATACTGCTCTCGTGTGCTTGCTGGTGTCCAATCAGATCAGCATGTCAACGCAGCAACCACTTCGTTGCCTAGACGCAAACGCTGCTACTGGCTCGTCCAACAGCAGCACATCAAGTACACAGTGGGGAACACAGCAATAACACAGGCAGCAACAACTGCGAGACATCATTTGTACTCGGCAAGCACCAGCCGACGCACGAAGGGAGACGAAGCGACTGCGGGGCGCGGCCAGACGGGAAGCCCAAAGGTACGTGCTCATGGTATAGTGTCGTACGGTGGTGGCCATGATGCGTTGTACGGCTGAATTCTGGCGCAAGACCTCTCGTACACCCACAGCCCAGGGACCAGCGACGGGTCCAAGCGGCGCAAGCGACGGCGCAAGCTGCGAGGGGTAGCGCTTAACAGGGAAGAGAGAGGGCCGGCATTGCCCAAACGCCGCCGATGGTGGTGGTGGTGGTGGCGGTGGTGGCGGTGCTGCTGTTGGGTTGGGTTGGTGTGGGTTATGCCAGGTTATTTACATCGCGCACAGCACCGGGCAACACAGCAGCATGCAGCTAGGTGCAGTCTATCTGCAGACTGGTTCCACACCCCGCAAGATTGCCCACGTCCAAGCAGACGCCGTCGATGGTGGTGGTGAGTGGTGGTGGTGGTGGTGGTGCTGCTGCTGTGGTGTTGGGTCGGTTGGGGTTGTGCAAGGTTATTTACCCCGCGCCTAAGAATACCCAGCCCTTTTTGATATGGCTGAATCCTTCCTTTTACCTGGTATATAGTTTTTCTGTGCGCCGCCGGTCACCCAGTCAGGATTGAATACGTGTTTTGACTCACTGTTGTGTTGTGTTGGGTTATGCCAGGTGTTGCGCTGTACCAGAGAAAACACATGTATGTATGTATGTATGTCCCGCTGAGAACGACAGCAACAACGACAAGACAAGGACAACCAACAACAGCAGCAGCAACAACAACAGTTCACCGCTAGCCACCGTCCATTCTACCAGCGCACACAAGTTGACGACAGTTACAAATACCCTGCTGCGCGAGTTCCTATTAATAGCGACAACTATACTATATTAGAGGAACGACGCGACCAGCTTGATTTTAGAGTACGATGGTAACCGCCGAGAAGACAGCCAGAAACACCATCATCACAGCACCAGGCACAAAAGCAGCCAGTAGCACAGCCTGCGCCGCATTCGGCTGGCATGAGGCATGACGTGCGTACCTAGAGCCGCAAATGGGAACCGCTCGCTGTGCTTCTCTCGTATGCTTGCTGTTGTTCGATCTCTTCAGCATGTCGACGCAGCAACCACTTCGTTGGCTAGACGTAAACGCTGCTGGTGGTTTGTCCAACAGCTACGCATTGAGTACACAGCGGGGAACACTGCTACAACAGCAGCAGAGGCAGCAACAACTGCGAGACAGAATGTTTACACGGCAAGCACCAGCTGGCGCATGGAGGGAGACGGAGCGACTGCGGAGCGCGGGTCGAAGCAGCAAGGGAACCTCTAACCAAGCTAGGGAGAGGGAGCGGCTGCGGAGGGCGGCTAGACTTGTAGCGGCGAGGGACGGCGCTCACCCAGCTAGGGAGAGGGAACATGAAACCCTAACGCACGTGTTCGAGGTGCGGTGGTGGTCGTGGTACGCGTTCAAAATCTAAATGGAAAAAATAACCAGCCAACCAACCGTGTGCACTCGTACACCCAGGGACCAGCGACGGGTCGAAGCTGCGAGGGACTGCGCTCAACAAGCTAGGGAGAGGGAGCGGCTGCGGAGCGCGGCTAGACTTGTGGCAGCGAGGGACGGCGGTCGCCCATGTAGGAAGAGAGAACGTCTGCGGAGCGCGGCTAGACGTGAAGCCCAAAGATATGATACGACGGTTCCGGTTTGTTTAGGTCTACTGGCAGGAGACCCTCTTTTCAAGTGTACCCCTGCTCCCGTTGCGTTTTCATTTAAAAAAAAAAAATGAATTTAAAAACAACCGTCTGACAAACGACACACGCACCCATACACCCAGAGACTAGCGACGGGTCCAAGCGGCGCAAGCGGCGGTGCAAGCGGCGGAGCAAGCGGCCAGCGATACTAACTAATAAAATATCGGGCATGACCTTCTTATGATACCATGGTATGTTTGTGGCTGGCTGTATACGAAGCCCCACTGGAACTGTATACCTACAGCAATACTTGGCATTGCAAAAAATGTATCCCTTGAAAACGTCGTCAACACGTAAATATTTTGCCGCGTTACCTATTATAGTCAACGCTAAACGTATTAGCACCCCTCCAAAACGTGCGCCGCAGATTCGCCCAAGATCAAGGTTACGGTAGGGTGGGTACCCTCATTTTCACCGCCGATTGGTTTGGCCACTCAATCACGGACATCGATATGGTTTGTATGCTAATGGTTTGGGAGTGCGGCGAAACAAGCAATACAATGGCGAAACCGAAAAACACTTGAGCGGTAGCCATTCACGCGAATGGCTCTGCGTCGCTAAAAAGAGAATCCTTGAAAAACGTGATCAAAACTACCGTAGTAGCCTTGGTCCCAAGCCACAACGGATGTCCTAACGTGTTTGACTTGAATGCACCCGTCTATAGACACACACCTGACGTCCGTTGACGACCCCACCCATCTGTTCCTCAGGAACACGACAATCACAATCAAACCGGCCCACTCCAGCAAGCAGCGGGCCACCGTAGTAATAGTCCATCTCGGGCGCGCGCGCGGGGCAGCTTGGATCGACTCCCTTGATATTCGTTCCAGCTCGGCAAGCTCACGTTTACGGGCCCTCCCCCCTCGGGCATCCCTCGGGCCAGCAGCCGATTGCTCAGGTTCTTGGTCTTCGGCCTCGTCTATCTCAACGGCCTGGGTGGGTTCGCAAAGTTTATGTGCGGGTTAAAAATTATATTTGTACAGATTGTACAGTATCAGCGCGCAGAATGGTTATGGATCGAAAGCGCCCTTGTAAAATTCTCCCGCTGACCCTCTGGCACTAATTAAGGGAGTCGCTAGCCGATATACGTAACGAGGACTGCAGGTATAAAACGCGCGGCCGACCCACAGATCACGCAACTTGCAAAGCTGAGTATGGACCACTCAACCTGTCGAACTCACAGCTGACGACTTTGGATAAGTTTTGCAAAACAGTATGTATGGGGAGAAACATGAGCGACAACTAATATAATATGGGGAGATACATGAGCCGGAAATTATATGGGTTGGGGGGGGCAACAAGCGGTAACTGATGCATAGGGGGGGAGACAAGAGCGGGAGACGGTTTGGGAATCACTACCCTTAGATTTTTGATTTTAGAGGTGAAGGCTTAATCGATTATACATCGTACTATTACTAGTTTGTGTTGATCCCTCCAAGGACTATGCTGTACAAAATTATGTGAGGGTGAACCGGGGGTGTTTCGTTCCCTGTGGGCCACCAGATTGGACTGTATTCGATCGTGACAGGCCGTCTAACACACACATATCTGAACCACCTAGCAGGACAGGTCCGATCACTGGATATGAAGGCCACAAACACACCACAATGCCTCCATACTTATGATTACCGCATGTCTCACGACGTGGGCGGGCAGGCCTGTCGTGTAAAAACTGCAAATAAATGATCGCATATGCCTATCTGTGTACATGAGGTATGTTGATTTTCTGCAACTTCTACTCGACAACTTTTCCGTGTCGGGACCTGCGGCGAGTCAAGAATGGCTTTACTTTGGTCCCGATTTGGCTAGTTCGCGAGACATCAGTAGAAGGTAAATGGTCATGCCACGGTAGAGGGACTACAGTAGTGGCCCCTCTATAGCGTCGGTATGTGCCGGCTGGAAATGCCGGCACTATAGCGGCAACCGGCACTACTCCGCATACTGACACTACTGTTTTTCCCGTACGTGCTTAGCGACTTCACAAGCACTATAGAGGATAACTGGCACTACTCAACCAGCACTATAGCGGGACCACTCTTGTAATCAATAATGTTCTCACGCTTCAAACACGATGAGGTGAGCTCTATACCTCACCCATGAAAAGAACGTTGAGGAGAGACGAATGCCACGGTAGGGGGGTCACCTTTAAAGGTGTTTGTTTCAGAGACTCAGAGTCACTGGCGCGAGTGGCCACGAGAAATATAGTGTTTTTCAGGACTTTTCAATTTCGCCATAGGCACCGCCATGAAAACGATTGCTACGCCGCACCCACAAACCAAACTTTTGTCCGCGTTTGAGTGGCTTGAAATCGGAGAAAACGAAAATAGGGGTATGATACCCCTCCTACCGCACGGGCTGAAAGGATGATGCGTGTCGAGGCTCTCTGTCTCTGTCGTGAGATGCAGAGGTGGCACTGAGTGCACTATATTGTAAGGAACACTGTGATGATGAAGAAAAGAGATTCTTTGAAAAGCCGCTTAGGTGGCCAAACGTGGATACAAAGAACATAAGAAAACTGTAACGGGAGAAGGAAAAAGGAGTGATCAAGATGGGCGTGGCCGTCTCCTGTTCGTCACGGGACTATACGACAATATCCCATTACAGTCGTGGTCCCTAGATAGTGCGGTGCTTTGCCAGATGACGGTACCGGCACTGATGTGGGACCCCTAACCATCCCGGGATCGCACGGTGTTCCTGTAGGACGAGGCCGTGACAGGCGAATTTCACCGCACTAAACTGAGGCCCCGCACTAAGGGGTGCCGCAATATCGCGGGACTACGACTGTACGCGCAAGCTGATCGACAATCTCATGTGCCAGGCGCGTAGCCAAGAATACAGTTACGTACAACTTGTGATGTTACAAAGATTTCGTCGCCCTTGAAGATGGAAATTGTTGTAGGACTCGCGCTACGATAAGGGTTGTGGTGCCGCCGGCGGTGGCGGTATGGGCACCGACCACGCCGACGGAGGACAAGACGGCGGCTGGGACGGCCTCGTTGGCGGAGACAGCCTTGGATGCGACTCGGACACCTCCGGTGGTGCAGTTGGCGGTGTGGTAGGTTCCTGCGGCGGCTCCGACGGCGGCTGTGCACCCTTATGTTCGGAGGCTCTTCTTTTGAGGAGGTCCATACCGAACCCAAACCCTGACTGCTAAGACGACCGAAAGTAAAACCCGATGAGCAACTGTTCACGGTTTCTCATCACACCTCTATGTACATTATGGTGCTTGGGAGGATCAACACTTCCCGCAACATCAAATAATTAAATAGGAGCATGCAGTGCGAAGGAAGAGTGCGGCAAGGGCAGCAAGCAGATGATATCGATGCTGAGCCGGAAATAGGCACGGCAAGGAGGCAGGCTTCGTGAACAGGTTTCCGGCTCTTAGGTTTCCCGTTTTGTTTTCCTTCTTTATGGGAATGTGTTTATGAATGACCGATGTTGAAGCTCATGCCGCACATTGTTGGCGGACGGTAAACACATACATAATGTTTGAAAACGTAATCATTTATTTATCTTTCATCTTCAAAGTTTTTATTTCCTCAAAATCCCCCGCTCACGTTTCCCTCAACAAATACGATACGTATGATCTGTGACCCCGCCCAAGCCATCGAGATAGCTGTGGCGGCGACCAGGATACTGGGGTGAGTAAGGCGCGTAAGACCAAGGTAGCGAAGAAGGGGGTAGCATCAAGGGAGTCGGTCGACACCAGCCCATCTTTGTAAATCTGAGATGATCATACGGTCTGCAGTGGCCCGCTGCGTGCTAGAGCGGGCGATCATCATTTCATTCACCATGTTGCTGACGGGAGGATGGCATCTGTCAGGTGAACAGAATGATGACTGCCCACCCAAACAAGCAGCGAGCTACTGTAGACCATTAGACGATATCAGATTGCGAGGGTGGACCGGTAACATCCGACTCCCTTTACACTACTTCCTGCTTAGTGACATTTTTCGCTTACGCGCCTTCCTCGTTCCAATCCGGAGGATCACAGTAATCAGAACCCGTGATTAACATAACAAACTATATATCGCCCTATTTTTACTAACCATATTAGGTTCTAATTACTATGTTATATTCCCCCGTAATAGTACCCTTCGAGGCCGTAGCTGTTCCCTCGGTGCAGTGGTGGTCTCCCTATAGTGCCGGCATGTGCCAGCCAACAATACCGGCAGTATACGGGACACCGGCACCATTGGGTATAACGCCGATTCTTTGTATTGGTGTAACGGGTCTAGTCGTGCCACACGATTTCACGAGCACTGTACCGAGAAAAAGCACTATTAAACCAGCTCTATAGGGGGCCCCTCACTGTATCCTGTTCACCAGCCCCAGCTATCTCGATGTCCTGGGTGGGTGGGTGAGTTAATAAAATGGTAGACCAACGGGGGAACACGCGAGCGGGAGACGTCGAAGAAACTCCAACAATGCGATTTGAAGATGAACCTTAAATCGATTACGACGTGTTTACGTACATCTGGTACATATAAATGTTTTCCAAGTTTGTGCGGATCTCTCCAAGCGCCGTAATGCACATAGCATGGCTGTGACGACAATCAGGAAGTTCTCCACGCATCAGACAGCTCACGATCTAGATCTTCGATGTCCTATATTTGTCGAGAGGATTAATTTTGTCCAGGAGCAGTACGGTACAGATCTAACCAAGGAAGTACGTGCCAGATCATGCAGATCATACGACTCCCACTCTGCAACATGCTCCTTAGGTCATGCCGATCAAATACTGTAGATCAGGGACCTATATTCTCTGGATGACATAGATCATAGAGACCCCAGATCTATCATTTCTAAAGAACGTGGATAATGAATGGGGATGTGATCTGTTCGACGTGTGTGATGTTAATGATGCATGCCCTGTATGCACCAGATTGGACGGTAAGATCGTGGCAGAATCGCTTAACCCTCCCACCTCAACAGCTATGATATTGTCAGACTGTTGTCTGTAGGAAATCCACGGTATGCATGCGGTATTGCGCAACAGCATGAAGGGACGCCCTGAATGCGCATGCGTGCAGCGCAACGACCTGATTGGTCGAGGCAGGCCTTTCCGCCGGCCGGTTGGTTGTTTTACACGCCACTGAAACACGCGGTGGAACCCGCGACTGCCCCTGCCGACCTAGAGCCCTCCCAAGGGTTCAGGGAAGGGTTAGGGTCAGGGATAAGGTTAGGGTGAGGGTGAGGGTTAGAGTTAGGGGTGGGGTAGCGGTTATGATTGGAGTTTGCTTGTGTCTGGGCCGACGAGCAATATTGGAACCACCAAGTTGCGCCAAACAAATGCGGGCGCAGCGCCGCGCTACATATATATGGGCTCCCAAGCATGGAGGGGTTTCGATGTATATTGCGAAGGATTGCAATGGAAAGTGTATACCACTGACCTCACTCCCTTCTCGACGCCTGAAGTCGGGCTTTGGTACAAGAACGATTGTATCTCGCCTCCGCTATCTCGACAAATAACACAGATGCCCGCCAGCTAATACACCATTTCCGCACTACGCTCTTGTGTAGGGGCAGGTATGGTGCTTGGACAGGTAAACACTAACTTTTAGCGGTTGCCAAATCCCATATTCAAAACCTGATTTCGGTATTCCCTCAAAGTCACCTCCTCAAGGTTTCCCCCATACATGTAGTTTGCGACCCCACCCAGGTCGTCGAGACATGCTGTGGTTGGCGACCAGGAAGACAAGGAAACGGCTGCAGACCCGAAGGGTGCTAGAGACAGGAAGGCATGTAAGAGCAAGATCGATTAGCAAGAAGAAGTCTCTAGGGAGTCGCTCGACACCAGCCCATCCCCGTAATTCTGAGATGGTCTTATGGTCTACAGTGGCCCGCTGCGTGCTGGAGTGGGCGGTCGTCACTCGGTTCGCCATGTTCTTGATGGACATATGACATCTGTCAGGAACATGGTGAACAAAATGATGACTGCCCACTCAAACAAGAAGCGAGCTATTGTAGCGCATTAGATCATCTCAGAATGCGAGGATGGACTGGTGTCATACTAAGGGTTAGGACTCCCTTGACACTACTTCCTGCTCAACGGCCTTTCACGTACGCGCCTTCCTTCTTCTTGTACCCTTCGAGGTCGTAGCGATTTCCTCGGCCTCCTGTTCACCATGTCCGCTATACTCTCTAAATATTCGGTATGGTTCTTGGACAGGTAACTGTATTGTTTTACGCTTGCCAATTTCCCATCTTCAACCATTTTTATCTTTATATTTTCTCAAAGTCTCTCGCTCATGGTTTCCCCAATACATAAAGTTTGCGACTCCACCCAGGCAATCGAGATAGCGGTGGCTGGCGACCAGGAAGCTGAGGAACCGACTGCCGACCCGAAGGATACTAGAGGGAGCAAGGCGCGTATGGGCCAGATCGTTGAGTACGAAGTAGTGTCAGGGAGTCGGATGACACCAGCACATCCTCGTCTGCAACGGTATGATGGTCTACAGTGGCCCGCTGCGTGTTAGAGTGGGCGGTCGTCATTTAGTTCACCATGTTCCTGACGGGCATATTACATCTGTCAGGAACATGGCGAACTAAATGATAACCGCCCACTCAAAGAAGCAGGGGGCTGCTGTAGCTCATTAGACTATCCCAGAACGCGAGGGGAGACTGGTGTCATCCGACTCTCTTGACACTACTTCCTGCTTAACGACCTTTCACTTATGGGCCTTCCTCGTCTAAGTACCCTTCGAGGCCGTAGCTGTTCTCTCGGTACAGTGGCGGTCTCCCTATAGTGCCGGTATGCGCCAGCCAACAATACCGGCAGTATACCGGACACAGGCACTATTGGGCATAACGCCGATACTTTGGTATTATTACTGTAGTGTAACGGGTTCCAGTGTCGCCAAGCAATTTCACAAGCACTGTACCGGAAATTGGCACTGGTAAACCCGCACTATAAGGAGACCGTCACTGTGTCCTGTTCACCAGTCCAAGCTGTCTCGATGGCCTGGATGGGTGGATTCATAAATATTAAACGTATGGGGGAACACGTCAGCAGGAGACGTCGAAGAACCTCCAAAAATACGATTTGAACACACTAGAACGCTATAGGGCCCATGAAATGGGCCCAAAGTTAGGTGGTATTACTTGGTGTTGGAGGCATGCTCTTGGAGTGGACTTTGAAAGCCCCGTTCACCACGCCAAAGCTTTGAAAAGTGATGTACTATCTGCTATGGTGGGCCCAAAGAGTCCGAGCTCTTTTGACATGGTCGTAGTTGATTATTTCTTTTGCGGTTTCCGAGTGGGTGCTACGAGGGTCAAATCAACTACAAAGTGGGGTTTTCTACGTGGTACCTGGTAGTTCATTTTAAAGTTAGTCCGGATCTCCCCAAGCATCATACATACTGCACATACTAAGGGTGTGGCGAGGAACAGGGAATTATCCACGCATCGGCCAGATCACGATCTAGATCATCGAGGTTCTATATTTTAGTCGATAGGATATGTTGTGCAGGAACTGTGCAGTACAGATCCAACCAAGGAGGTATGTGCTACCGTAGATCATGCCGATCATACGGCCCTCCACCCCGCAAAATGCTCTATAGGCCATGCAGCTCATCTGGACCAGGGATATATACGCTTTGAATGACATAGTTCACATAGATCAGGGATCTATCTGGTCTGAATTACATAGACATGAATGTGGGATATGATCTGTCTGACGTGTCTAATGTAAATGCTGCATGCCCTGTATTACATCAGATTGGACGGTTCGAAAGCGGCAGGATCGCGTAGCACTCCCCACCTCAACCGCTAGATGCTTTAATAGTATTGTACATGTATGTAGTACAGGCCATGGATGCGTTATTGTGCAACAGCATGGAGGGAGACCCTTAATGCGCATGCGTACAGCGCAACGGCCTGATTGGATGCGGCTGGTCTTTCGGCCTGAGAGGTTGTTTTACACGCCACTAAACCATGCGGTGGAGCCCTCGACCAACCCTGCCGACCTCGATACCTTTTATATCCTAAGGGTCAAGGTCAAGGTTGGGGTTAGGGTTAGGGTTAGGTTGCGGTTAGGGTTAGGGCAACGAGTTGGGGCGGTTTGGGTCTGGGCCGATGAGCAACATTGAAATCGACCAAGTTGCGCAGTACAACTAACTGCGGGTGCAGCGCCGCTCTGTATGTATGGGCTCCCCAGCATGGAGGGGTTTCGATGTATATTGGGAAGGATTGCAGTGGAAACTGCATACCATCGACCTCACTCCCTTTTCGAGGCCTGAAGCCGACGTTTGGTACAAGAACGACTGCATCTCTCCTCCACCATCTTGGCAAAAAACAACTCGTCCTCGAGGCAGTTCACCATTCCCGCACTACTCTCTTGTAGGGACAGATATGATGCTTGGACAGGTAAACACGGACTTTTAACGGTTGCCAAACTCTCATGTTTTGAAATTTGATATTTGCATTTCCTCTAAGTCACCCCCTTACGTGTTTCCCCATACATGGTTTTTGCGACGCCACCCAGGACATGGAGATAGTCGTGGCTGCCGGCGAGGAAGACGAGGAACGGCTGCGGGCTCGAAGGATACTAGAGGGAGCAAGGTGCGTAAGAGCAGGATGATCGCTGAGCAGGAAGTAGTGTCACGAGAGTCGGATGACACCAGCCCACTCTCGTCTGAGATGGTCTCATGGTCTACAGATGTCCAGCTTCATATTTGAGTGGGCGATAATCATTTTGTGTACCATGTTTCAGACAGACGGATGGTCTCTGTCAGGAACATGGTGAACAAAATGATAACCGCCCACTCAAAGGAGCAGAGGGCTACTGTAGCCCATTGGTCCATCTCAGAATGCGAGGATGGACTTGTGTCATCTGACTTCCTTGACACTGCTTCCTGCTTAGTGACCTTTCATTTATGCGCCTTCCTCGTTCTATTACGGCGGACCATAGTAATCAGGGCCTACGATGTACACAAAATCCTACATATTCCACTGTTTTTTACTAACCATATTTGGTCCTCATTACTATGTTCCCCCGTAAATAGTACCCTTCAGGGCCGTAGCTGTTCTCCCAGCACATCAGTGGTCTCCCTATAGTGCCGGAATGTGCTAGTCAACAATACCGGCAGTACACCGGATACCGGCACTACTGTATCTAATGCCGATACTTTGGTATTAGTATAACAGGTTCTAGTCGTGCCAAGCGATTTCACCGGCACTATACTGGGAGTAGGCCCTATTCAACCGACACTATAGGGAGACTCTCACTGTATCCTGTTGACCAACCCGAGCTATCTCGATGGCCTGGGTGGGTGGGTTCACAAACGTTACACATATGGGGGAACACGTCAGCGGAGGATCCTCTAGAAACCTAACCTATACGATTTGAATATGAAGGGTAAATTAACTACGGAGTGGTAAGGTATACCTTGACGCGTGCTGCGATAGAGGTAGCAGTTTTTGGCGTCGTTGTTGTTTCTGAATGACGGGGCTCCTTAATCCAAATATCGTCGGAATGTCATTCTTATTTTGCAATATGAATACTTTTTACACCTAGGCCATGGGTTTTGCCATCGGGTTGAACTTTTTTGTATTCGTACTTAAAACCAAGTTTTTGGGTGAGGTTTAGTGCTCCTCAAGTGAGGAGTCTCAGAAAGAAAATATTGCACCTCTACCATAGTATGCGTCCCTTGGACATCGGGTACCTGCTGGGTTTGTTTCAAGTTTGTGCGGACCCCTCCAAGCGCCATACGTACTGCAAAGGATACCAGTAAGTGCGTGACGAAGAACGGGGAATGTTCCGCGCATCGAACAGATCACGATCTAGATCATCTAGATCCTACATATGTCGATATGACATGCTGTGCAGGAGATGTGCAGTACAGACCCAACTCAATGAAATGTGTTGTGTAGATCATGCAGTCCAAGCGCCTCCCGCTCGGCAGCGTTCTCTACAGGCCATGCCAATCATATACACCAGGGATCTATCTGCGTTGAGTGACAGAAAATACAGACCAAGGCTATATCTTGTGTTTACGACCTAGGACGCGTGCGACGATAGAGGGAGCACTTTTTGGCTGAAACGCTCTCCGAAGGATGCGCCTCCTTAACCCAAAATCCTCGAAATTCCCTTATTTTTTTTTCAAAAGGTTTCGTTGTATGCCTACCATGTACTAAGGAATAGGCCACGTGATTAGGCATCGGACGGCACTTTTGTTTGCCCCCAAATAAGTGTTTGGGAGAGGTATAGAGCTCCTCAAGTGAAGAGCCTCAGAAACAAAATTGTGCATCTCTGCCGCAGCATGCACCTTAGGTCATACCGGTATCAGGTACCGGTACAGACCAGGGATGGATCTATCCGCTCAGAATATGACATAGGCATGAATATGGGGATAACATCTGTCCAACATGTGGTATATTTTGCTCTTTTGTATGCCATCAGATTAGACGGTTCGATCGTGGCAGAATGGCTTAACACCCCCATCTCAACAGCGTATGTTTTTTCAGACTGCTGCCACCGGGGAGGTACAGGGTATGCACGAGTTATATCGTGCAACAGCACGGGAGGGAGCCTCTAAATGCGCATGCGTGCAGCGCAGCGGTCTGGTAGATCGAGGCTGGTCTTTCGGCAGGCCGGTTGGTTGTTTTACACGCCGCGGGAACACGCAGTGGAGCCCACGACCACCCCTGGCGATCTCGAGCCCTCCCAAGGGTTAGGGTTATAGGGTTAAGGTAATATTTATGGCTGGAGTCGTCTTGGGTCTGGGGCGACGAGCAATATTGAAAATTTCCTAGTTGCGCCCCACGAATGCGAGTGCAGCGCCGCGCTACATATATGGGCTCCCCAGCATGGAGGGGTTTCCTTGTATATTGGCAACGAATACAATGGAAATTGCATACCACAGGCCTCACTCCCTTCTCAAGGCTTGAAATCGGGCTTTCGTACAAGAACGAGTGCATCTTTCCTCCATTAGCTTGGCAACCAACATAGACGTCCACCAGCCAATGCACCATTTCCACACTACGTTTTTGTAGGGGTAGGTATGGTGCTTGGACAGGTAAGCACTAACTTTTAATGGTTGCCAAACTCCCATATTCTAAACCTTATTTTTGCATTCCCCCAAAGTCCCCCCCTCACGTATTCCCCCCAAAATAACTTTTGTTGCACCCACTCAGGCCATCGAGATAGCTGCGGCTGGCGACCAGGAAGCCGAGGGAACAACTGCGGTCCGGAAGGATACTAGAGGGAAGAACGCGCGCATGAGCCAGATCGCTGAGCAGGAAGCGGTGATGAAGAAGTCGGACGACACAAGCCCACCCTCGTCTGGGGTGGTCTTATGGTCTACGGTGACCCGCTGCGTGTTAGAGCGGGCGGTCGTCATTTAGTTCACCGTGTTCCGGACGGACATATAGCATCTGTCAGGTACATGGTGAACTAAATGGCGACCGCCCAATCAAAGACGCAGCGGGCCACTGTTGTCCACTAGACCATCTCAGAGGCGTGAGTGGGCTGGTGACATCTGACTCCCTTTACACTACTTCCTGCTCAGCGACGTTTCACTTACGCGCTTTTTCCTCGTTCTAGTACCCTTCAAGGCCGTAGCTATTCTCTCGGGGATGATTTCTACGATAGGGGTGCACCTAGTATTTTCTGAGGTTCTGAATCTGAAGGGCGTTGTACACTCATGCTGCCGTAGAGGTGCACCGTTTTTTTTCTGGAGACCCTCACTTGAGGGGCTATATACCTTTCCCAAAAGCTGATTTGGCGAAAATAAAAGTACCGCCCGATTGAATAATCCCATGGCTTGAGGCATATACAAAGAAAAATATTCCTGAAAAAAGACTGAATTTCCGAATCTTTTGGGTTAAGGAGCCCCGTCATTCAGAAAACGTTATTCAGAAAACGTTTTTTACCAAAAAGTGATAACCTCTATCGCAGCACGCGTCTATACCTCGACCACACGCTAATATTGGGAAAAAGTAATGTGCAACGCGATTGAAAACTCCCAGAACCTACATCCCAGGTAGGTATAAAATAAATGGTAGCATTGAACGCAAGCGGTATTCTAAATATATGGGTTTGAGGGGACCCCTAAATCAGAAAGAAAATCGATTTAACGTGCTGCCCTTATCGCAGCACGCCTCCGGTAGAGTGGTGCTCTCCCTATTATAGTGTCCGTATGTTCCAGCCAACAATACCGGCAGTTATTTTTGTAGTTTTTTTTCTTCTCATTCTTACTTTCCAGCTCCTGGACAAGCCGTGGTCACAGGTCTCGTCCCTTCTCCCCCCCCCGTTATGTGCCTTCATTTTTATCGCGCAGAGGGCTCATCATTCTCAACGCGCGTCTATTTTGGGGCTCGAACCTGCGAAATCGACCGTAGTGGTTACGAGGTTAACCCACTAGACCGTCGGGGACGCCGTCAATGCACACCATACCGGACACCTGCACTATTGGGTATTATCTCGATACTTTGTAATAGTATAACGGGTCTAGTCGTGCCACAGAATTTGAGCAGCACTGTACCGCAAACAGGCACTCTTCAACCGGCACTATATCTCCGACTCAGAGCCACTCGCGCGACCTCTTTCTCTTCACTTGACGACTTTGGTGCATTTCGATTACGCGATATGTACCGCCTCAGATAATGTAAATGGGGGCAGTCCCCTATCCTAGGCTTGGTCGTAACGAGAGAAAGCAGAAAAATCACAGGTCACGATTTCGGAGGGAATACCACGTCGGAAACAAGTCAAGATTACAGAATCGTCCGCACAGAACAGCCCGGGATGCTGGGGTCGGGGCTGGTTTTTGTGATCTGGCGACGCGTGCTACGAGACGAGTAAGAACTTGTT
This sequence comes from Laminaria ephemera, assembly GCA_036873875.1. Classification (NCBI taxonomy): domain Eukaryota; class Phaeophyceae; order Laminariales; family Laminariaceae; genus Laminaria; species Laminaria ephemera. The sequence goes on from JAYJMJ010168696.1 coordinate 15,352, forward strand.
CGTCAGAATATTGCGGATTGACGGGGATCCTCAATTGAAAAACCATTCAATATCGTTGGAATACCACTTGTGATTTAAAACATGTTTTCGTGATATGGCTAGGATAAGGGATTGGTCATTGGGATGCTCCTTTCAGTTTTTTCTCAAACCGGGGTTTTGGGTGAGATATAGAGCTCTTCAAGAGAAAAATCCCGGAGAAGTTGGGTTCTACCCCTGACGCATGCTACAACACGGTAGGGATGCACCTGATATATTTCTGAGACTCCTCTCTTCAGCTCTATATCTTACCCAGACACATAAAACTCGAGCAAACATGGAAGTGCAATCTGATGGGCCATCCCGTTGCCTGCAGTAGGTAAAAAACGAATACTACTGCGAAACAGGAATGACGTTCCGACGATATTTCCTTTAAGGAGTCCTGTATTTCAGAAAATTCTATAGCCTATAAGTGCTACCCGTAGCGTAGAAGCCGTGCCCGATCGTGCCCTGAGTCCGGCGTGGAGATGGACTCCACACGCGGCTTGGGTGTTAAGAGTAGAAAGGTTGATGAGTGTCGAATGAGGGAGAAAGGTACAGAGGCTCGTGCTACTATAGGGGAAGCGCGTTTTGGCCAAAATGTTTCTGACTGGCGTGGCTCCTCAACCGAGGGACTGTTGATACGTAATGCATCCTTGGACTTGAATTTGTGTTTTTCAATGCTACTAGTTTCATACCTAGGCCATGGGAGGGATTGTTCATCGAATCGCACTCACGACGTTGTCTCAAAGCCAGATTTCGGGTGAGATATTTAGCTTTTTTTAAGTGCGGAGCGTAGACTGAGTAAAAGGGCAGTAGGCAGATCATATCGGGATTTCAGAGAGAGAAACACGGCGAAAACACGTGACGAATACACACACCATGGGCTACACGAAGCAGTCCGCGCTTCTGGAGTACGGGATGTGTTCGAACTACGAGGACAGGCTTCCCCGCAACAAAAAATATACGTCAGCTGTGGGTGAATTCGACCGTCTCGATAGTCGAGCTTTGTACCTGGTAGATCATGGTACGACACTCGTCATATACTTCAACCTCTTCCTGACTACTGATTGCAGGTGTTTGAGGACCCACACATTGAGATTAGTGTGAATTTGCAATTTCAGTTTTTTTCAGTATAATGCTTAGACTAGCCCCTTTGGAGTTGAATCAGTGTGCGGGTCATTTTTTGACGAGGTAACAGGTAAACGGTCTATCTCCTCAACAATTATTGTACTCTACTTTCGAGTAATTTCTCCCCGGAAAGATGGGTGGACGCATGCTACGGTAGAGGCGCACCGTTTTGATTCTGGGGCTCCTCACTTGAGATGCTGTATACCTATGTCGGCGTCCCCGATGGTCTAGTGGGTTAACCGCGTAACCACTAAGGTCAATGTCGCGGGTTCGAGCCCCCCC
>JAYJMJ010169013.1:0-16773 GCA_036873875.1 Laminaria ephemera
AGTACTTGAACCTGCTCGACGATCCAGATGCGAAGCTAGTTTCTGAGAACACGATCGACGCTACGAGCTTTTTGTTGGAACTTCATCTTGCCGGCGATCTGGAGCTTGATTTCAAACCGGTCAACGCCGCTATCGGCTATCACTTGCCTTGCCACCAACGAGCGCTCGGAGAAAACGTTCCGGCGATCAAGCTGTTGAATTTGATCCCAGGACTCCAGGTCGAATTGATCGAAAAGGGTTGCTCGGGGATGGCTGGAACCTTCGGCCTGAAGCGGAAGAATTATCTCCGCAGTCTGCGAATGGGTTTTGCGTTGATTAACGCGATGCGAAGCACCGACATCATCGCCGGCACGACGGAATGCAGCACTTGCAAGATTCAGATGGAGCAGGGGACTACCAAGCCAACCGTTCACCCAATCAAAATCATCGCGATGGCTTACGGCCTGATGCCCGAGCTCGATGATCTTTTCAACCGCAGATCCGGCGACTTGGTGGTCTCATGATTCTTAAAGTAATCCTGTTCGCAGCAGCACGCGACTTGGTCGAGAAGTCTGAATTGGCAATTGAGCTAACGGAACCGGCCACGATTTCCGAATTGAAACTCGAGCTGGCGAAGCAGTTCCCTCAACTCAAGCCGATTTTGGCTCGGTCGGCAATTTCAGTCGACCATCAGTATGCAGGCGATCAGACTGAGCTGGCCGAGTCCAATGAGATCGCGATCATTCCGCCAGTCAGTGGCGGTTAAGCAACTTGCTTTTTTCAATTGAGAACGACCAATGCTGATTGAAAGAAGGCAGAGCGGGGACTCAACCCGTGGCGTACCCGAAACACCAACCCCAAACCACCGGTTTGTCATTTGGGCTTCAAACGAGATTCAATTTAGAGTGGGCCCACTTGGAATGCTGCGACGTAGCCACTGACTTTGGCGCTCGCCTAAGAATCCAAACAAATCTCACCAAGGCCAAAAATGCGATTCACTCTAGTACAACTCGCGTTGCTGATCGCTTCATGGCTGATCGCGTTCGGTCTATCACCGTTCCTGAAAATACAAACTGTTCGGGGGGCGGGACACAACGAAACACACACCGGTAACTTGGTTCGCTGGATAGGCTCGGAATTCATCTCAAAGGCTGATTTGGTTTCATTGGGCCAAACCGTGCCGTATGATTCCTGGCGCCGCCCGATTCAAATAATTGAAACTGAACTCGGAGAATTTAAACGTGTTGAAGGTCAAACTTTAGTCTATTCATTTGGATCCGATGGGCTGTCCGAATCCAACGGCAACGACCCTGATGATATCAATTCGTGGGATGATCATCACCATGCATTCTATCGGGCCATGATTCACCGCAACCAAATTAGGATTCGCCTGTGGCGAACCGTGTGGGCAACGCCGCTGGTATTCGCTGGCCTTAGCGGAATGCTTTATGTGATATCCTTTTTTTCCAAGAGACGACCCTCAAAGCCCTAGAGCGAACAAAACAAATGCTCTAGCAACCCCTCTAGCAACCCTTAACCGTATTTTTTCGATACTTGGACTCTTGCGAGGCTACTGAACAGCTTCCAAGTACAACTCCTCCGTCCGCTCCCGCAATTCACTCAGCGTCTGGCTAAATTCCGAATCCGCCGCCAAGTTCTTCTGCTCCAACGGATCGCTTTTAAGATCGTACAGCTCCTCAATCGGAGGACTCTGCTGGTAGTAGACAAAATACTTCCAACGATCCGTTCGCACACCACGACAACGATATGATTTGTTCGCTGCAATTAGTTGGTCGTTGATCTCGTCAATATTCTTTGCCTTCCGCTGCTTGTGCAGTTCAACAAGAAATAGGTTCTCCATCAGGACCGCATCCCGCCATTGCGACGGCTCCTGCGTTTGATCCAAGAAGCCGCTAAAGTCCCGCCCCTGCATGTTTTTGGGCGACTCGATTCCTGCCAGCGAGAGAATCGTCGGTGCGATGTCAACCGAAGAAATGAGATTCTCATCCCGACGTCCATTGCTGGATTCAGGAGCACGTCCATCAAAAACAATCAGTGGCTGTTTCACTGAATCCTCATAGAGGAGGGCCTTGTCATAGAGACCGTGAGAGCCCTGAAATCGCCCATTGTCACTGGTGTAAATAACGATGGTGTTCTTAAGCAAGCCTCTTTCTTTCAGTTTTTCCATCGTGCGACCGACCTGCTGGTCGACGCTGTATCCCTGAGCGGCAAAATCGCGGACAAGAGTTTGATGCATTTCTGGAGTCGATGAATTTGTGAGATGAAGACGCGCGCCACGCCAGTTGTCGCGCACGACTTCAGGCAGTTTCATATTGTTGCCCTCCACCCAGTTTTCCGGGACCGAAAACTCATGGTCCTTAAACACATCAAGGTGTGGGGGATGTATTTTCCCTTTCCCGTGCTTAACCGCATAGAAGCTGACTGAAAGACAGAAAGGTTGATCTTGGGGCTGCGTATCCAGAAACCGCAGAATAGCCTCTCCGGTCTTCAAGGTTTGATCTGACTTCGGCCGTCCCTTTCGATAGATACGCTTCAACCCTTTATCGTTCTGGGGCCACATTGCAAAGCCTCCCTTGTAGTGCGTCCATCGCCAGCAAAAAAATCGAAGGCCTCACCAAAATGTTCCTTCATCTTGTAGCCGTTGGGAGCACTCGGTTGCTCAGCCTCCTCAGTGACGGCGAAGCCCATCTTGCCAATAAACCCGGTGCGATACCCCGCCTGCTTGAGCATGACGGGGTAACTCTTGGCAAAACCAGACTCCGATAACGTGTACTTGTTGGGAGGCACGAAGCCTACGCGGTGACTGGATAAGTGGCGCCCGGTCATCATTGTCACCCGGCTGGGCATACAAATCGAAACGGCGTAACAGGCGTTGTCAAAGATGACACCCTGTCTGGCCAGTTGGTCGATGTGTGGGGTTTTGAACTCAGGGCGTCCGTAACACCCAAAGTTGTCCCAACGTTGATCATCAGTCATCAGAAAGATGATGTTAGGCCGGTCACTCGCAAAGGCTGAGTGGCTAAATGAACACGCCAACAGGAGGCTCAAGTATAGGAATGATCGGAAAACCTTCGTTGCAGGGGGCTTTCTAACTCGTGTTTGCATGACCATAAACCTATTGAGACAACGTTAAGAGAATCCACATGCTGACTCTATGCGGATCATGAACAAAGCAAAGGCTCTAGGAGCCCTCAACCGTTCACATGAGGACGGCATTATAAAGACTTTCTAACCGCGAATCAGACGAGAAAGGGGACACAACACATTTGGCGGCCGCCAATCACAGAATCTGACTTCTTGATTGCCGCGCGAGTTTACTCGGCTAACACATCACTTCCTTTTGGGACCCTTTCGACTGTCGACCAAAGGAACGCTCGGATTTGGATCGGCCAATAAATCGGCCAGTGTCGTTGAGCGAAACGATTCTTCCATTGACTCGATCGCGTTATCCATCTTTTTGTGAAGTGCACAAAGATTCTTTCCATGGGACTTAAGCCCCAACGGACACGTATTGATTCGCTGGATCGGCTCGACCGCGTTAACGACTTCTAGCACCGAGAGCTTCTCAGGTGGCTTGACAAGCGAAACGCCGCCGCCGACCCCTCGCTGCATATTCACCACACCTCCGGCTCGCAGGGATTGAAGCACTTTGGCCAGATAGGCCTGCGGAACCTTAGTGCCGGTGGCAACTTCACTCGTCTTCTGAGCTTCCGGCAACTTCTGAGCCAGAAATACGACAGCTCTTAAGGCGTATTCAACGGTTTTTGAAAACATATTTTTTCCGAAACAGGACATTGACATCCTGTTTAAGCCTCCGTAAACTCTAAACAGGACACCATTATCCAGTTTAGCTTAAACTGACATCCGACACGACCATCATCGCCAAAGAAACGGGCATTCAAATGACCAAACTACTTTGTATCCTACCGATTATCGCAGGCTTCGCACTCGCTTTATTGCAAGAGCCGACTACTGAGCAAGTCCAGCCCAAGATTCAGCAAGAAAATCCGGCTGTAGCAAAAACCGTGAACTTGAAATCGCTCGAAGAAACAGGCGTAGATGTTCCCGTGGAACTTGCTCGCCGCGAACTGCGGCTTCTCGACGACATGTACAAGACTTCGATCGTTCTAATCACCGAGCACTATGTAAACTCGGATGACGATCTACCTGCTGGTGAAGCGTTCAAGTTGCAGTTCGCTGCGATGGAAAAGACGGGTTGGCACGAAGTCAAATTGCTTGATGCGACTGGCGAGCCTTTAAACCCCGAGAATGAACCGCGGAAAGGATTTGAAACTAGAGGTGTGGCGGAACTCCTAAAAGGCAAGTCAATCCACGAAGAGGTTATCACCGAAGACGAAAAACGCTTCCTCCGTGGGACAACTGCCATTCCCGTGGTCATGGACAAGTGCGTCATGTGTCATGATAACTATGCTGGATTGCCTGCAGGGCAAGCCATCGGGGCGATCAGCTTCAAGGTTCCAATTCTTGATAAACTCACACCGACTCTTCCGCCGATTGTTACAGCAGCAAAAGCCCTAGAGAAGAAATCAGAGAATCCAGGACCAACGCCATGATTGAGAGAGCAACGGGATTGAGGGTATTTGTCAGTTCACTGTTTTGCTTCGTTTGTCTCGGTTGCTCTTTGGTGGTTGCTCAGCAGAAATACGAGCTGAAACCGATCAGCTACAGCGATCGAAAGCCGATCGACAAAGTCCAACAACTCGTTGACTCGATCTCTTCAGGCGAAGCGAATCTTCAGTGGAACAAAAAGAACGGATATCTTGAATCGTTGCTGGAACATTTGAAGATCCCAGCGTCTTCGCAGTCGCTTGTCTTCTCAAAAACATCGCTTCAAGTCCGACATATTTCTCCGCAAACGCCCAGAGCGATCTATTTCAATGACGACATTTACGTGGGCTGGGTTCAAAACGGCAAAGTGATCGAAGTCTCCGCTGCTGACCCAAAGATTGGAGCGACGTTCTATTCGCTCAAGCAGCTGCATCCACAACCGATTTCATTTAGCCGTGAAACGTCTCGCTGCCTCCAATGTCACGATTCATCGCGAACCGGCGGTCGTCCTGGTCACATGGTCCGTTCCGTTTTTCCGCTCGCGTCCGGCCAGCCTGAGTACGGCTTGGGAACTTTATTCACAACTCATCAGTCTCCTTTTGAAGAACGATTCGGCGGCTGGTTCGTTACGGGAACGCATGGCGAAATGCGAAATCGGGGCAATAGCTGGCTGCCAGAGAAGCCTGGCAACACTTCAACCCGGCGACACAGTCGCAGCCCCGACGAGTTTGACATTGAGTCTCACGCCAACACAACCGATCTCTCTGAACTGGTCGATGTCTCGCCTTACCTGACTCCCCACAGCGATCTCGTCGCTCAACTCGTTTTGCAGCATCAAACCTACATGCATAACTTAATCACCGAAGCGAACTACAAAGGTCAACAAGCGATCCACGATTCCAAAGCGACGAACAAGCTTTTTGAACGGCCTAAGAATTTTCTATCCGAATCTACACTGCGTCGATTTGATTCTGCGGCGGAGAAGGTCGTCGAAGGGCTATTGTTTTGTGGCGAATCGAACTTAACCAACCCAGTCAAAGGCTCCAACGATTTTCAGAAAGAATTCGAAGCCAGGGGCACGTTCGACAAACAAAGACGTTCGCTGAGATCGTTTGATTTGCAGACACGGCTCTTTCGTTATCCCTGCAGTTTCTTAATTTACTCTGACGCGTTCGCCCAGTTACCAGCACCAGTTCTCCAACGAGTTTACAAACGGCTTCGGGAAGTCCTTTCGGGCGAAGACACATCCGACGAATTCTCGCATTTAGACGCTAAGTTGCGCAAAGAGATCATGGAAATCCTAGCTCAAACTGGCATCAAGATTGAAGGCTAAACCGCAACTGGTAAACTACTCGTCCATTAGCGTTAATTCGCGTCCATTAGCGGTTAAACAATTCTGCAGCCCCTTCTTCGACCTCTTGGCCGTTGATTGCAGAGGCGCTACCATGTTGGTAACGAGACCAGACCGATCAATAGAAAACTCAATGATAGAGATTACTCCCAACCCCATCGACACTTCCGCTGTTCTAGCATCTGTCCAGTCAGACCAAGCCGGCGCGGCAGTTCTGTTCGTCGGTTCAACTCGCCAGTTTACCAGCGGTCGTGAGACGCTAAAACTTGATTACGAGTGTTATGAGTCGATGGCGATCAAGAAGATTACTGAGATTCTCGAGCAAGCCGCGACCAAGTGGCGGATCGAAGCGTGCTCGATCGTTCACCGGATCGGCACCGTCGAGCTTGGCCAAGCCAGCATCGCAGTCGCCGTCAGCTCGCCTCACCGGACCGATAGCTTCGAAGCCGGACGCTGGCTAGTCGATACGTTGAAGACCGAGGTCCCAATTTGGAAGCGAGAACATTGGGCCGACGGTTCCCAAGAGTGGGTTCACCCAGAAGGCGCCACGCCCGGTGCAAACCCATCGAGCGAAAAATAAAGCTGCCGCTAGTCACGGTTGGACCACCATTGCAATGGGGCTAAGCCGCAATGTCACTTACTTTAGATCCGGGCCAACGGCCTGATAGATTGCCAAACTGCCAGGCCGTTGGCCCTTTGCGAAACGATTGAAATCGAACCCCAGGCCTTCGGCCAGGGCTAGGCGAATTGCCAGGGCTTTGCCCCAATAGTCTTGCTGACGCAAATCTAAAGTAAGTGCCATTGGGCAAACTCGCTGTCGCTTGTACCCGGTCTAACTGATAGTCACGAAACGCGCACTGACGGTCGCTTGAACCTTATCAACCATTCGCTTTCCGGCTAAACTGAGACCCTCGACTCTCCACGTTAAGCTAAAACAATGTCACATCTGCCAATCATCGATACCTTTGGACGCACCCATAATGCTTTGCGCATCGGTGTGACGGATCGTTGCAACATTCGGTGCTTTTACTGCATGCCGGAGTCGGTCGAGTTTCTGCCACGTGCCGACTTGCTCTCGTTCGAGGAAATTGAGCTGCTGGTCCGTGTGCTGGCTAGCAATGGGGTTGATCGAATTCGAATCACTGGAGGCGAGCCGCTTGTCCGAGCCGAGCTTTGGCGACTCGTCGAAATGATCAAGGCAGTCGATGGCATCAAAGATATCGCGATGACGACTAACGGACTTTTACTTGCCGCTCAAATAGAAAAACTGAAATCAGTCGGATTGGATCGGCTAAACATTAGCTTGGACACAGTCGATCCCCAAGTTTTTGAGCAAGTCACTCGTCGAAAAGGGCTTGATAAAGTTCTCGCAGGTATCGAGGCGGCTCAAGCAGCAGGATTCGAAAACATTCGCATCAACGCTGTTTCGATTTCCGGAATAAGCGAAACCGAGATCGTTCCGTTGGCTCAGTTTGCTCGGCAAAAGAAGCTGGAGCTAAGATTCATCGAATTCATGCCGCTTGATGGTGACGAGGCTTGGAAAACAGGGCAAGTGCTTTCTGGCGAGGCGGTCAAGTCGATCATCGAATCCAATATCGGTCCGCTTGTTCCGGCCAAACGAACCAATCCAAGCCAACCAGCGGTTGACTATGCTTACCAGGATTCAACCGCAAGAGTCGGCTTCATCAACTCCGTAACCCAACCCTTTTGCGGCGACTGCGATCGCATGCGAATCACTGCCGAGGGCAAATTCCGCAATTGTTTGTTCTCCAGCAACGAGTGGGACATTCGTAGCCTGCTCAGATCCGGCGCGTCAGACGACGACATCGAAGCAGCGATCAGAGAATGCGTAACTGCGAAAAAAGCTGGGCACGGAACGGACGACGGAAAGTTCCTGCGTCCGGAAAAAGCCATGTATCAAATCGGCGGCTGAGCAGTAGAAATACGTAGCACTTCAGCAGTCTGAAGTAGCTACGCTCGCCAGAGCGTGGAATTGCAAGATAAATGGAAAGCGTCCACCGTCTGGCGACGGTAGCTACATTAAAAATCCAGACTTTTCTGCTTCCAACTTCACTTGGCTCAATAGTTACAAAATCCCTTCGCTTCATAAACTTCCCTTAACGTTTTGGAGGCCGATCCTTCATTCAGGTGAACTGTTACGAAAAAAGACGGGCCACCAGACTGGGTTCGAAAAACCAGCCCAGCAGCCCGCCGGAAGTGGAACATTTACCACGAATAAAATTCAAACGAATCAACGTGGCTTGCTTGCCGACACATTGCCCGAATCGGATTGCCAATCAGGTGCAACCGCAACTGGCAGAGCTATCCGCCCGTGCGACGGTTCGGCAGAATCAATTCGCAACTGACTCTTCAAGCGTTTCCTCTTTTTCGCTCGCTCGTCATCAGCCGCGTTCTTGTCCCACAGCGAATTGAGCGCGAATCGCGAACAACGCTCCTGAAACTGAGCCACGGTATCCCCGTCGCCCTCGTCTACCGCTCGAATTTGCAAATCGACACGATCGAAGAGAATCCGACTCGCGATTTTGATTCGCTCCTCAAACCCTAACGGACCAAGATGCAAGGTCCGATCGACACGACCAGGCCGAGTCGAAAGTCCGCGATCAGGACAACCAAGTGCCGGATCAATTTGCTCCAGCTGATTGGTTGTAATCGCGACGAACAAGCCATCACACTTTTGAATCCCGTCCAAGCAATTAAGCAAACAATCGAACGTCAAATTCTGTTGCTCCTTGCCGACCACGTTGGTCCGCCCATGGAACACAGCATCGATGTCTTCAATCACGGCCATGCAAGGGACTTGCGAAAGCATCTTCACCCATTCGGTTTGCAGCTCTTCATTGAACATGCTTGCCAAATCAAAAATGAAAACCGGCAAATCAAGATCTTCGGCGATCGCTCGAATCAGCGCTGTCTTACCAGTCCCAGGTGGACCGTGAAGCAACCAACCTCGACGCCACGGAATCCCACGACGCTGATACCAGTCTTCGTTGGTCTTCCAATAACGAGCTTCGTCAACCATCTCCAGAGCGTCAGCATTGAGTGCAAGCTGATCAACAGGCGAACCGGTTTGATTCTTCTCAGCACCCAACTCATCAAACTCCCAATCAAGTGTTCGATGCTGAAGGCATGCACGAGCATCGCTTGGCGAAGACGAATCTCGTCGAGCCACAGCTCCTGATTGGAACTGGCCCATCGGTTTTCCAGCCGTGCCAAAAACAAACTTGACAAAGTGACGATCTCGCTGCTCAGCGTGCATTCCTTCGTCATCACAAGCCAGCATTTGCGAGTTGTAATGCTCGGTCGCGTCGCTAATGAACTGATCCGCATTAAAGACACCTCGTGGGAAGGTGAGACTAATGGCGTTGAGCCGCCATTCACGTGACGTCACTCCGCCTTCATTAACACTGTCCTCACCTTCGGCGTTTTTGCTGATCCAGATTGGCCGCCAACCCAGCCAGAACAGCTTTCCACCCGAACCGACAATTTCCATCGAAACCAGTTGAGTCCGTCGACGTGGCCGAACGTGCAACAACCAGCCTGAGTAATTTCGCGGTCCGAATCGGGACGCCTTGAAGCTATGACGCAGGTGCATCATGACCGCTTCGGACTGATAGCCTTGTACAGTTATGTTGATGATCATCCAGCTAAGGATGTACGAATACACAGATCGGAAGTAGCTCCAACACGTCGCCACCAATCCAGTCATGGCCGCGCCACCCGCGAGTAGCCATGCAGTATTCATAATAATCTCCCTCAATTGTTCTTTTGACTAGCGTGCTCAATTCATGCGATTCGTAGACCACCGCCACCAGTAGTGACAAAGCAGACTCGACGCTGATGGAAATTCGGTTTCCAAATCTGGCAGTCGAAGCGGCTAAGCAACAAATGCCTTCACGCGAAGTTGCATCAGAGTGATGCTGATTACTAACAGACGTCTTCAGAGGGGCAAGGTTCGCCATCGAAAGAGTTTTCTTTCAAACCAATGCGAGTCACATTTTTGATTCGAATTGGTGGCCGAAAGAGTCGTGATCAAAATAGAGAACTCAAAAGTGCGAAATCTCCCGAATCCGAGTCGACCACGGAAGAACCGATAAGCTCACGACTCGGAGAGTCGAGTTACGTAGATCGACTCTCCGAGTCGTTAGAGCTGCCGTGTCTGAAAGACCCCTTCGGCAAACACGAAAAACAAACACTTTTAGTAAGTGGCATTGGTCGCTCGCCCAACGACCAGTAAAAGGGCGAGGGGAAACCAGCCGACCCTACCAAATCACAACACCAAGAATCAAGCATCCAACCGCCAGCAGGTCCCGCAGCCCAACTTTGTCGCTTCTCGAATTGAAACGAAGATAGTCAAGGACAGCACCGGATGGACAACCGAACCGGCAGTAGGCCAACGGCACAAACAAAGACGCAATCAAGCCGACGATCGCCACGCCAATCGTCGCCCAACCTGCGATCCGAAACGAAAACGCGTCGAACGCTTCAAGCGCCGCCAGATTGAGGCCAAGGACTTTGATCCCAGTCAGAAAAACCAAAATCAGCAACACAGCGGGAACAAGCTTCAACACACCTGCGAGACGTTTTCCGAGCTTAAGCTGCGGCTTGACCCGTTTCATCGCCAGTTGCTGAGCCGCTCCGAACGGGCAAACGTGACTACAGTAGACGTTGTGTTTGGAAAAAATTGGGACAGCAAAGGCAGCCAACACCAAGAAAATCAAACCTGGTGCGACGCTGACCGGCATTCCATTCTGTGACCAACCAACCACCAACGCTTGCGAGAGAATGTCACCGCTGACGAACCCCAAGTAGATCAACGCGGTCAAAAGAAAACAGAACCGAAGCCATCTGACCGAGCGTAATTTCGTCAACCCGATCAAGAGGCCAAGGACAGATACCAAAATCGTGCCGATGTCTTTCCAGCCGAGCGACGGAAAGAAACTCCTTCCAGAATTAGACCACGGGGGCTTGAGTTTCTTCTCGAACTGATCCCGCGCCGTCAGCACGATCCCATCAAGCACATTGAGCGAGGTCATCGTCGCTCCCGAAAAGCCTTCGTAACTACATTCGGGATCCGCGGAATCTGGAAAGACCGAGACTTCTTTCAAACTCTTCCCGGTCAACAACTTCTCAAGATAGCGATCTTCTTTGACGTAGCCGACGTAAGGCTCGTTATCAAAACTGGAACGGACTCTGATTCCAGTTAGTTTCTTTTCTTTGTCAAGCAACAACAGCACGTCCGTGGGCCCTTGATAGCCGGGCAATGAATCGGCCGAAGGAGACGTCCGCGCCACGTATCCCAGAACAGCGTTGCTCTGAGAAGCGACGACCGAAACTAGCAGTTCCGATCCAGCTGGCTCACCCAATTTTGCATCCGCACCGAATGCTGCGACGATCTCTTCGTTGCTGATCTGACTAGGGAACTTCAGCGGTTTCACTTCTCCGCCTGCTCTAGCCGCAAGTGACTGCGAAATCGCATAGCTACTTAGTGTCGCTCCTGAAACCGCATCGACATCTGGCCACTGATCGACTGCTTCCCATGACAATCCGTGGAAGGACTCAAGAAACGTTCTCGACTCGCGTATCTCGTCGATATGCTCAATCGTGTCGGCACTTTGGAGAATCTCAACTGCTGCAATCCGATTCGCTTGGTCGAGAGCGATCGCCAGATTAGTTGGTCCGATATAGCCGACGATTCGATCACTGTGAGGAGAAGTCTGAATCAACTCGCCGACCTGGTTACCTTGCGAGTCAATAAACGAACGCGACGACTGCCCCGAAAGGATCGGATCGAGCCCAACCGCCTCTGGCATCAGCTCGATCGAGGAACCGGCGAACTGTTCAAACTCAATTCCCCCGAGCGCTTCGACGTCCGACCGCATGGCTTGATAGGCCGCGTGCTTGTGTCGAACCAGCAGCAAGATTCCAACGAACAACACAACTCGACAAACGTGGACTGGTATTGCCCACCTATGCCGCAGCGGCTTGGGAAGTTCAGTCGAGTTTTCAACGATTGGAAGTGACGACATGAAACACGACGGAGAGATTTTCTGTTGGAACCAAAATCCACCTAAGCGAAATCCACCTAAGCAAACTTCGCTTGGCATCCTCAGCTTCACAAGCCGCGACTTGCAGCCAAATGATGCTTACCAAATCTTAATCCGTTCGCTCTCCGGCTTGAACAGTTTATCGCCCGGTTGGACACCAAAAGCCTCGTAAAACGCTGCGATATTACTAACAGGTCCGTTGGCACGAAACTGAGACGGAGAATGCGAGTCCGTTGAAAGCCGCTTGATCATCTCCATATCACGATACTTCCGCTGCCATATTCGGCTCCAGCCGACGAAGAACAGCTGATCGCTATTCCAGCCAGCCACGAGCTGTTCAGGTTTGCCGCGACGTGCGATGCTGAGTGCTTTGTGGGCGATCGCGAGCCCCGAAAGATCAGCGATATTTTCGCCAAGCGTAAGGTTGCCGTCTACGAATTTTCCTTCCAACGGCGAATACTCAGCGAACTGTTCAACCAAACGACTAGTAAGCTTTTTGAACTCGGCAGCATCGGCTTCGCTCCACCAATTGTTCAAGTTACCGTCTCCATCATAGCGGCTGCCTTGATCATCGAACCCGTGAGAAATCTCATGGCCGATCACTGCACCAATCCCGCCGTAATTGAGTCCGTCGGCAGCGTCGACATCGAAGAATGGCGGTTGCAAAATCGCTGCAGGGAAAACAATCTCGTTTTTGGTGGGACTGTAATACGCGTTAACAGTTTGAGGAGTCATCCCCCATTGTTCCCGGTCGATTGGCTGACCCAGTCGTCGGATCTGTCGCAAGTGTTCTACAACGTTGGAGCGGTAAACATTGCCGTAAAGATCGCCAGGCTTGATTTCCAGTTTCGAATAGTCTTTCCAGACATTGGGATAGCCGATCTTGGTTCCGATTTTTGCCAACTTTGTTTTGGCTTTCTCTTTCGTTTCGTCGGTCATCCAGGTCAAATCGTCGATGCTAAACTCAAACGACTCAAGCAGGTTCTGTACAAGGATTTCCATTTCGGCTTTGGCTTCTGGTTTAAAGTACTCAGCCACGTAAAGCTCGCCGACAGCTTCGCCGAGTGCACGATTCGCAACCAAATTCACAGCACGTTTCCAGCGTGGTCGTTGAGCTGGAACGCCACCGAGCTGTTTTTCGTAAAGCTCAAAACCAGCATCAACAAAGTCTTGTGACAAATATGATCCATAAGCGTCAATCAAACGAAATTGAAGGTATCGAATCCAGGTGTCCTTCGGCGTCTGCTCAAACAAATCGACCAAGCCCTCAAAGTAACTCGGAGTGATCACGTTGACTTCGTCAGGAATCTGCTTCATGTCGGCAGCGGCGAAAAACTTGGACCAGTCCAAGCGCTGCCCCGTCAGCTCCATCGCTTTTGCGTAACTCATTTTGTTGTAACGCTTCTTCGCGTCACGAAGCTCCACCCGCTCCCAAGAGATCTCGGCCAAGCCTTTCTCCAAAAGCAAAATTTCTTCAGCCGCGACATAGCTGCCTTCAATCTCTGCCAATTCGAAAACTTGTTGAATGTAGACCTGAAGCGCTCGCCGAATTTTTGCCGAGTTGTTATCACTTTCGAGATAGTAGCTACGATCGGGCAGTGACGTTCCGCTTTGTACGACTACAGTAACGTACTGCGTTGCCAAACCGGGATCTTGATTGACGCCGAATCCAACTGGACTACTTACGCCCATACGATTCAAATAACCAAAGTGTTCCCAGATTGCTTGATGGTCTTCGAGGGCTGCAATCTTTGCCAGCTCCGCCTCAAGCGGCTTGACGCCCAACTCCTCGGCGCGATCAAGATCCATAAAACTCTTGTATAGATCGGCAATCTTCTGAGGATTACTGCCTTGGGGATGTTCCGACTTGGCCGTCGCCTCAATTATCTTTTTGATACGAACCTGCGAGAGGTCTGCCAGTTTCCCAAACGAACCATAATTGGATTTGTCGTCCGGGATTTTTGTTTTTTCAAGCCAAGTTCCATTCACGTGACGGAACAAGTCGTCTTGGACGCGAATCGCGGAATCCATATCGGCCGAGTTGAGCGACGAGTCTTGGCCACGAGCTGAATTGGCCGAAGCGAATGTCGCGATTACTGAAACCATCATCAGAACAGCGAAGTGCCGCATTGATATGTTTCGATTTAAATTAGTAGGAATTGGTTTTGCCCAAAATAGATTGTAGGAATCGAGATCAGAATCATTGAGGATCGGTTTCATTTTCGCTTTCAAGTTACTGCGTTGCCACACTGGTGCCCCAATCGTCTATAAGATAGCAAAAAAGGGCAACGGGAATTTCCCGCCGCCCTTTAGATTGAATCAATTTCGACTAGCTAACGCCAAAGGCTAACTAGTTGCCTTCTGGCCCGCTTAGTAGCGTTCCGTTGGATTCTGGCGATTCCAACACAGAGACACCATTGGTTGACGATTCAAGAATCGAAATCCCGCCGGGAACATCTTCGTTGGCAGACGCCGAAACGACGTTCAGATCAACCATTTCGACGTTCTTTAGCGAACCAGCTGGGGTTTGGGTCGCTGGCTCAATCGATGTAACAGGCTCAAGAGTTAAAGGGACCGTCGAAGTAGCAACGGGTCCGGCCAATGTTGGCAAAGCAACAACAGTCTGACGGGCGATGTCGACTTGCGTTCCAGCTCCAGAATCAAGCGTCGGTGCAAACGCCTGAGATGTTGCGTACCCCGTCACGACAGGCTGGGCTACGAATCCCGTTCGATTTACTTGCCCGCGATCGACTATAGTTTGCGATTGTGCCCCTGGGAGAGCAACAACTTGCTGCCGCTGAGGCAAGCCAACAACCCCACGTGCATTCAATGCTCCAACACCAGCATTCTGCTGTTGGCGTTGAAGATCGGCGTTCCGAGAACCAATTGGTTGCTGTCCACGTCGAGCGTCCAGCAAACGCGCCAACTGAGCTGGTTCGTTAGGCTGACGAATCACCCGGCCTTGCTGGTCGATTTCGACGTAGAAGAAGTTTCGAGATTCCGGCGCCTCAATGCGCCGGTTGGATTCGAGATTTCGCTGATCTTGTGCGTAACTCTGTTGCTGAGCTGGCAGTTGGGCCCGCTGCTGCTGACGAAAATGTAGTTGTTGAGCTTGCAGTTGGGCCCGCTGTTGCTGAGCTTGTAACTGTGCCTGCTGCTGCGGGCATGGCTGCTGCTGTACAGGGCCGCCCCAACGCCGGAAAAGCTGAGCTTCTGCCGAGGCAGACAAACAGAGCGAAATTGAGATCAACAAACAAACAAGAAGCTCTTTACGCATCACTCTCTCCAAAATCCGGATAGAAAAAAGCGAAAACCGTTTCATGACCTTATTGATCCAAACCGCTTTCCCTAAAATCATTGTCGCATCTACGTTTCAATTATATAAGTGGCCAAAGGCTTTTTTGTGACTGGACAACTAAGAAATAGCCAATCCCGCTGAAGATTCCACGCAACCAAACGTTCCAGTAAGAGAAGAAGTCTTCAAAGCTGAAAGCTCGGTTTCAGATTCCAGCGACGAAGCAACCGCGATTCACCCTAATCCATCAAACGCCATGGGCGACGTGCCACGTCCGCCGAAGGAAAGGTAGTTTAGGCAATTCAAGAACTCGCGAGTCAACTACGAACGGGCTGGTCATCCTTGACTGGCTTTTTTGTGAATTACTTGATCATAAAGGACTCTCATTCGTCAGCTGAGGTCGAGGATTTACGCGCCTCTTCCAACGCGTTCATCCGCTTTTCTTCATCTTCACTGGCCTCTTTTTCAGGATCGTCGGCGCGGCCAGGTGGCGTGGTTGACGTGACGAAGATGCCTCGCATGCCCAAGGTGGAAACGCCGAAACCGTGGCTGTATTTAGGATGAATAACTTCCGAGGCAATCGTAGCACGTTCAAAGAAGTCCAATTGCGGAACCTGCATTTTGGTCACTTTGGATTGGAATGTATTGGGCTCCCCGGAAAGAGTGCCTGGCGCACCGCTCGAGCTACCGGATTGCCAAAGCACGACGTTCGCCTGCTTAATTTTAAGATTAGCGAAGTACGGAGTGTAGCGAACGGTAACTTTGTTGCTCACCCCGCCGCGCGACCCAAAAATGCGATAGGTTTGAGTTGCTGGTTTGCCTCTTCCCATCGTTGCCGTCATCTGGATCTCAGCGTCCGCGTCAACCACCCATTGATTGGCTTTAATTTTTTCTTTCAACCAGCCCTCTACCTTTTGAGGATCTGACACGCCACTAACGTCCAGCCCAATGTGTATTCCGGGAGAAAGCGCATTTAGCGATTCGTTGTCAATGCTTTCGATCGTTTCGGCTACAGACGGACCTGGCAAGTTAACCGCTCCAATGGCGACCGTAGCTTCTCTCCAATTCGGCCGCGCGACGTAAAAAACAATTCCGCCAACGACCATATTCAGCAGCGGGTTTTTATTGAGGCTACCGCTCATGTTGATCTTGTAACTCTAGATCGGCAATTTGAGTGGTAGGCCGTACAGCACACGCTTTCTGCTGCTTTCGCAGAGAATTTGGTCGTCATCGATCCAATCAATGCGCCCACCAAACGGAGACCCGACCGAAGGCGCAGGATAAACCTTGGGCGTGCGGCTAGCTGAGGTAAGGTCCCAAACGTAAATGCTATTTCGATTGATCGCGGCTAACTTGGTACCCGCTGCATTGATATTGGCGCCTGAAGAACCGTTGGGCACCTTGAAACTGAACGTCGCCTCTCCAGTTTCAGCGTTAATCACAACGACATTCTTGTCTTGAGGAATAATCAAATGTTTTCTATCAGCCCCCAT
>JAYJMJ010169221.1:0-16771 GCA_036873875.1 Laminaria ephemera
CGTGCACCAAGCGCGAAGCGCCGTGAGGTGTTCGGCGAGTCGCGTGAAGGGTGAGCTGCATCCTACTAAGAACCACTCATGAGGTGGACTTCCGCACCTTGTGCGTGGGGGGGTCACTTTTAGGGCCTCTATTCTCAGCGGCTCGAAGCTACTCGCGCAGCAAGTGGCTACTACGTGGCTACCCTAATTTATTGTGGTCTTGGGGCAAATTTTGTATTTTGTGCTGTTTTTGCATCGCGATATCCACCGCCGCCACGGCGTGAGATACAGAGCGGCTCGCTCGAGTGTCCAAACCAGGGTCGTGAAAATTGGAGTACCCCCCTACTACTGTAGTCTTGTGGTCATGGTTCTATGTCGGGTGCACGAATTTTTAGGGGGATGGCTGAACCTCTTATGGATAATACGCGTTAAAACAAAAGATTCTTCGTTTCTCACATGATGATACCGAAAATCCGGAAGAAGTTTTTTTTTTTGCTCATCCCATCTACCAGGTATTATCTTTGCACTTTTCTTCCTCCTTCTCCCTCCCTATTAATAGCTGTAACTCAGATCCGGGGCGGTTTGCTATCATCAACAAGGCATAACGAAACAAAGCTTGTCACACACATACCTGAGGAAGCTGAGGCGACAGCAGTGTACTGAGAGAATAGTGAGTAAAGGGAACCGGGAAAGCACGCGCGCAGAAGAAGAGCTCAAACAGTCGCGCAACAACAGTAACAGCAGTTACACATATATATGGTTTGGACCGACTACTATCCAAATGAAACTGTCACATTTGTTTGGGTGCTTGTGCGTGGTTTTTGTCGAACAGACCGACCAAATACCGAACAAACTGACCGAACGACGCGGCCAAAATAATACCTGGTACCTGGTAGGAGGGCGTTTGCGATGACTACGAAATTGAGTTGGGTTAGAAAAAACACACACTATTACATACTACATACTAGTAACAATATGAAGCCGTCAAACATCAAAAGCCAAGTAAGTGCGGTGGGTCGCGCAGAAGATCTCGAACTAACTATCGGAACGCAGCAGCAGCTACACGCGGTGGGACCTCTTGTCCAATCATCACTTATTATATGTTTTCCTACCCAACCAAATATGTTGTATCCCGCAAACATCCTAATAATAGGGTTTTTGTAGGCGTGGGCACTGGCACAGTATGTACTGGCTATGTATATACCAGGTATTATAGTCTACTACTGGCAGTACGAAGCTATATATATACTGATTGAGCCTTCCAACATAATATATATGTTGCCAGTATTGTATTTGATCTCACGTGCGTCAATAAAACACGCCATAATATATGACGGAAACCCATCAAATGTGTTTGCTGGTGATTGAGAGCCCGCCAGAGACTACTGATACTACCCTTTTCGCTATACCCCAAGGGTAGGAGCGATGGGGTAACATCAATATCAGAGTGTTGATGCGCCTGCGCGAACAAAACTAAAATGAAGACCTCCACATCATCGTCACATACATGCGACATGCATTTTGTCTTGATTATTTTCTTGGTTTTTCTCTATCGATGACCGAAAGATATACCCTGGTACCAGGTATGTATCTGGTATTATTCCTTGAATATTCTGTGTCGATGACCGCAACCACCCTTGACCCCTGGTTAATACAGTACTGAGCCCCGACCAGTAGTATACTGATGCAATCCAGTGTTAGACTGATTGCTGACGCAGTCAGTATAAATCCCTTCTGATTGAGGCTGCCAGTGCCGTGCATTTTTTGTGGCAGGTATATTTGACACACTTCCATGGAAGACCCACGGTACGCCATGCGTCACCCAGGGGCAACCCATCGTTTGCCCATAGGTTTGCCATGGGTTGGCCATGGACTACCCATGGATGGCCCATGGGAGACCCAACCCATGGGCAGCCCACGGGCAATGATATCCATGGGCGACCACCACTATGCCATGGGCAACCCATGGGCAACCCGTGGGCGACCCATGGATGACCCATGGGTGACACATGAGTCACCCCTGGGCGACCCATGGGCAACCCATGGGCAGCTCACGGGCTACCCATGGCCGACCGCCGCTAAGTCGTGGGCAACCCATGGGCAACCCGTGGGCGACCCATAGGCAACCCGTGGGCGACCCGTGGGCAACCCATGGGCAACCCGTGGGCGACCCATGATCAACCCATGGACAACCCATGGGCTACCCATGGGCGACCACCACTAAGTCATGGGCAACCCATGGGCAACCTATGGGCAACCTATGGGCAACCCACGGGCAACCCATGGGCAACGAATGGGTTGCTCATTGGCCCCGGCTGTACGGGAATGTCAATAATGTAGGACGTCGGGTTTTACAATATTTTCATTTTGGAATTATGTTATCTTCAACGCCAACGTGGGCGACCCATGGGCAACCCATAATGGGCGAGCTACAAGCAATCCGCGACCAATCCATGGGCAACCCATGGTCAACCCATGGGCTATCACCACAAAGTCACGGGCGACCCATGGGCAACCCACGGGTAACATGGACAACCCATGGGCAACCCACAAGCAACCCGCGGGCGACCCATTGGCAACCCATAAAAAAACCATGGGGAGCCCACGGCAACCCACGGGCAACCCATGATCTACCCTTGGGCGATCACCACTAATAAATGGACGACCTATGGGCTTTTCATGGGCGAGGGCTGCACATCGGTTGCCAATGGGTTGCCGGTGGGTCGCCCGTGGATTGCCCATGACTTAGTGGTGGTAGCCCATGGGTCAATGGGTAACCCATGGGTTGCCCTTGGGTTGCACGTGGGCTGCCCACGGGTTTCCCATGGTTTGCCCATAGGTTGCCCATACGTTGCTCATGGGTTGCCCATGGGTTGCCTATGGCCCACCATGGGCCGCCCATGGGCCATTACCCGTGGCTTTCCCGTGGGTTGCCCGTAGAGAAACCCCATGGGTTGCCCGTGGGTCGCCCACGGGTTGCCCATGGGTCGCGCATGGGTTTCCCATGGTTAGACCATTGCTTGCTATAGGTTCCCATGGGTTGCCCATTACTTAGTGGTGGTAGTCCATGGGTTGCCCACGTGTTACCCATGGGTCTTGTCCATGGGTTGCCCATGGGTTAGTCGTGTTAGCCCACGGGTTTCCCGTGGGCTACCCACTGGTCGCCCACGGGTTGCCCACGGGTTTCGCACGGGTTTCCCACAGGTTGCTCATGGGTTGCCTCTAGGTTGCCCATGGGTTGCTCATGGCCCATCATGGTCGCCCATGGGCCACCCATAAGTTTCCCTTGCGTTGCACGTGGAGAAAACCATTGGTTGCCCGTATAATACCACAAAACCAGCTAGTAAATTGTCTCAAACAGTGTTTATCGTCGGGATAGCTGCACGTCGCCATGTGGACATTAATTAGGTGGCAGGGTAAAAACCAACTACCTGACGTAGAACTTCCAATGAAACCCTACCTGGCATACGTCGAAC
Organism: Laminaria ephemera; assembly: GCA_036873875.1. Lineage (NCBI taxonomy): Eukaryota > Phaeophyceae > Laminariales > Laminariaceae > Laminaria > Laminaria ephemera. The sequence goes on from JAYJMJ010169221.1 coordinate 3,456, forward strand.
CATTAGCGCGCTGGTCAGATGCAAAAATGCAGAACTCCGCTAACTGCCGCACGCAACAAACTGTAATAACCAGCCAACAAGTGCCTATGATCGCCAGCTGTCAGCCAGCCAACACACAGCCCTAACATCTACCCGAAAACTGTCGAATATCATATAATGTGTGTTTGGTTATATTAGTCCGATTGTACCTACAGTAGCTCATGGAGTCGCTCGTTGGGTTGCGGGCACCTTATTTCTTATTGTCGGCCTTCGCTGCGTAGACACCTCAGACTAAACTGGGATCGTGCGCCCTCTACCGTAGCTTGCCTCGGAACTGCCTTCACCGTGTTGCCGACGGGAGGCGAAACCTCCACGTGAACCGACGCATGCGACGGCAGGGGAAGAATCACTATTTTCGGAGGCTCATCACTTGAGGACCTCTATATCTCACCCAGAAACTGAATTTCAGAACGAATTAAAGTGCAACAAGATGGACACTCCCATGGCCTAGGTATCTAACGACTACCTGGTAGCATTCAAAAGACAAAAAAGCACTGCAGTGATTTTGGATAGTTCCTCGTCATAAACGGTATGGCTAAACCTTGCTACCCTTATCGTAGCATACGTCAAACACGAACAGGTATCACTTATCAATAGTATACGCTATGCTTTTCACGTGCAAAATATATGCCCGTGGTTTATCCAACTTCTGCAAACATGACCCTAAATATACGAGAAAAATACAAAACGTAGTTTATGTGAAGCTCATACTGCACATTGTCGGATGGCAAATAATAATAATAATTTATATGTATATTGAGAGAAAGGGTTCCCGCTCACCAGTCGGTAGAGCATAGTGTTTGCTGGGTCGAGGTGGGGGCGCATGTGCTCGAACCCCAGCAGAATCCCGAAGGCGAAGATGCAGGCGGTGGCCACCTGCGCCGAGCTGTTCGGCGCGATGGTATTGAGCACTCCCGTCAACAGCAGCCTCCGGCCGCACTCGATCACCTCGTAGTAGTACAAGTCGGCTCCTGTTTTTTTTTCGAATACATGTATGATACATGATTTACATTTGAGTAGACGATGGGGGAAGAAAGTGTTGAATTTTTTTTCTCGCGGAGAGGCTGCTGCAGTTCTCGTTGTGAACTCTCGCGCTGGTGGATATATTGTAACTGTCGTCAACTGTGTGCGTTAGGTGAGAGGAAGAAGAGTAGAATACGATGGAAACAGTAGTCACACAACGATTCAATTTAAGATCGTGTACATTATTATCGCTATTATTATAATATTTATTATTATTATGTTTTGCCATCCTCTAATGTGCAGCATTATTAATAGCTTCAACGTCGATCGCTCATAAACATTCCCGGAAAAGTGGAAGAAACAAAGGAACACCCACAAAAACACACCCACAAAACAGGAAACCTATATTGTTTACACTATCTACGGAATGACGCGTGCTACGATAGAGGTAGCGCTTTTTGGCTGAAAGGGTTTCTGAATGACGGGGCTCCTTAACCCAAAATCGTCGGAATTTCGATATTGTTTTTGCAATAATTTTGGTTGTATACCTACTCTGTAGGCCATGGGATTGTTCATCGGGTTGCACTTTCATTTTTCTCAAAATCAGTTTTTGGGTGGGGTATAGAGCTCCTCACGTGAGGAACCTCAGAAACAAAAATGGTGCACCTCTACCGTAGTATGCGTCGAATACTATTTATATATATTGTAAGTATGTATAAACATAATATAATTACTTCGTATATATATTAGAGTAATTCCGATCGCACCGTCGTAAATTGGAAACCCGCTTCGTTCGAAATTAAAATGGAAGGCGTGTACGGCAGTGAGGAGGTAGGGGGAGGGCCTGCTACGTGACCCCGGATCTGAACTACGAAAAGGGAGGGAGCCGGAGAAAACGTGCAAAGACGGTCAGTAGATGGGATGGGAAGTTAAAATGTAGAGGACATCGAGTCAAAAACAGGAATGCTGATGATCCAGGCTGGATTCTCGTTGGATTCTTCTTTCGGACAGGGTGTGTTCTAGAATAACTCCAGTGCATTGGCTTGCGAGTGACGCATGCTACGACAGGCGTGCACCAATTCTCTGAGGCTCCTCACTTGAGAAGCCCTATTCCTCACCAAAAACCTACTTTTTGAGAAAAACGAAAGTGCAACTCGACGAACAATCCCATGCCTATGTATTTACACGAAGAATGTGTAAAACACAATCGGCTCTCCAACCACACTGGGCAGGGCCTCAATTAAAGAGCCCCGTCCATCGGAACCGTTTTGGCCAATAACTGCGTCCCTTATAGTGGCACGCGTCGATTTCGTATTTTCCTGTAAACCTCAGCCAAGCTTTCTTGGTTTTCGGTTTCTTTTGGAAACTCCTCTTCGAAAGCCGCGTGTAACAATATCTGACGCACGCTACGGTAGAGGTGCGCCGTTTCTTTTCTGAGGCTCCTCAATTGAGAAGCTCTGTATCTCACCCAAAAAACTGATTTGGAGACAACAGAAAGTGCAGCTCGATCAACAATCCCATGGCCTAAGTAGACAATGAATACTACTGCAAAGCAAGAATGACATTCCGACGATAGTTCGTATTGGGTTAAGGAGCCTCGTCACTCAGAAAAAAAAATCGCCAAAACGTGCTACCCATATCGTCGCACGCGTCATTTACCAGGTACAAGGTTCCCCTTCGTGATGTGGTTGGCATGAAATTCCGCCGGTGTCGCAAGTTGAAAAGGGGGAGCACAGGCGTTCCTACAGCACGAGCTAGAACATAAAAAAAATATTGAAAACTGAGGAAAACATAACTAGCCACCGCGAAAGTATCCGGACAAACAACACCAACCCTTTCAAACGAGTATATTGTTTAGTTTATACCCGTCCAGACATGAATTGGTATTTGTGGTAAAACGGTTACGCAGGCATGGGTCGCGGCGGGACGCGATGTGGCGTCGCCTGGGATATTAAACATGGCGCGTTCTATTCTCGCCGGCCGGCGTAAGACGCGTGTTACGACAAAGGTAGATTTTTCTCGACCGCAAAGCTTCTGACTGAGGGGGCTCCTAAACTGAGGAACTGCTAGTAGTAATACACAGTACCCAATATCGTTGGGACTTCATGTGAGTTTTTTCGACATGAGTTGGGATATACCTAGGCCATCGGGTTTTTCATCGGCTTGCACTTTACATTTTCCTCAAAGTCAGAGTTTTGGGTGAGGTACATAGAGCTCCTCAAGTGAGGAGCCTCAGAAAAATTAGGTACTATTGTCTACCGTAGCATGCATCGTAAGCATATATATATGTATATATACCTGAATATATATAAACCATATCCCGAGGAGTGCAAACATGTTTTTCTGCCACGGACGCTACGTACATATCCGTTGAAATTAACACTATATTGATGGACACGCGGAAAAGTTTGCCATACACAACGGAAGGCATGGTTCGCATGTTGAACCTAGTGTTTCTGTTGTTAGGAACTCGCACAATGGGACATTTGTAACTGTCGTCTACTTGTATGCGTTGGTTGATTTTGATAAATTGGTGAATCGCACGTGGGTAAACATGTACCACGAGTATAGGACATCATCGGTCGACGATCCATCGTACAACTTCTGTCGTAGAACCCGGCTTTGGCCAGCTAAAAGGTGACGCATGCTACGATAGCGGTGCACATAGTTTTTTTCTGAGGCTCCTCACTTGAGGAGTTTTATACCCCACCCAAACAAATAAGTTGAGAAAAACGAGAATGCAACCCGACGAAAAATTCCATGACCTAGTTATACAACGAATAGCATTGCAAAGCAAGAATAACATTTCGATGATACTATTAATAGGTTAAGGAGCCCCGTCATCCAGAAAAGGTCTTGCCAATGCCAAAAAGTGCCACCCCTATCGTAGCACGCGTCAGGTAGCCCCTAAGCATTCGCGAGGCGTCGATTTGGAGCCCGCACTCCCTCGCCGTAACAGCAGAACCCGAACACAAACTAGGCACCGGATGTATAGGAATCCTCACCGTAATCCATCCACAGGAACATCGACGCGGCCAGCTCCGGGTGCTCCACCCGCCTCCTCACTCTTTCCATACACTCTTGCAAACCCTGTGGAGACAAGTCGCTCTCACCGAGGCTCAGGCTCGTGGACGCGGTATGGGGAGCCCAAAAATGTTCACCGTCTTCTTCTTCAGCAGCAGAGTCGGTAGTAGTACTCGTGGCTGTCTCGTCGACTCCACCACGCTCCGATGGCATCGCCGTGGTGTGTCGGAGAGGGTTGAGCAATTTCCGTTTTCTCCAGAGAATGGAAGCGTACAGAGCAGGAATGCCGACCGGGTACACCTTCGCAGCAGCAATAGAGTGTTTGCGAGATACCAGGTAAAAAATTTGGTTGGGTCAAAAACATAATTCGAAGTATGAAACGAACGAACGCCATAACCCAAGGCCCACACCCAACCCAAACAAACTACCTGATAGGTTAGAAGTGCCATATTTGGCCCTTTTAATGGGGATTTTGATGCTGCGCTCCCGAGGATTCAAAGAATCCTCTTCGTAATTGGGTCGCTTACGTATAGCAGTAGGTGCACACGCAAGAAAGTTCGGTAAAACATCGGGAAAAGAAACTGACATCTGTATGTATGTCTGTCTGTCGCCGGGCTAGAATGCGCATTGCAGGACGCACGCTGAACCGATCGCGATGAACCCGGGGTGAGATTGACGAGCAAGATAGGGAGAAGACTCTCTCGCCGGTTTCATGTCAAGTCGACAAGAGTTCGTAGAGGGAGCTCGATTTGATTGGGTGTTTCGTGGGGTCGGTTTGGCCTAATGCAGTTATGAGGGAATTTCCACCGTGCCCGCGGACTGAAAAATCCTCACTACTCCCACTGTTCTAGTAACCGACAGCCCTACTTAGTTTTTCTTGGGTTGCGTTGGACTTGGGTTATGATGTTTCTTGGGTGTCACGTGTTTTCCTACCCAACCAAACTTGGTGTCTCGCAAACACCCTATTACTAGAGATTAAGGCGGGACCCTCCGTCCCGATGGTGGAGGAGCCATATTTTGGCACTCTAGCTATTAATATTACTAGGGATTAAGGTCGGCCCCTCCGTCCCAATGGCGGAGGGCCCATATTTAGGAACCCAATGATCAACGGGTTATCATGCAGTACATGCCATAAGTAAATCCGTCGTTGGAGATAGTCCTACTCTAGCTATATGGATGATGGGGGAATATTGCCCCTGAAGCAAAGGTTTTAAACCGCAATTGAGCTGTGTCTTGATATGATATGTGCACGGAGACATTGTATGCTCGTACTCGTACAGCACAACAAGTACTCCAAGTAAGTGTTATGTGCGCTTGATGTAAAAGCAGTACGTACAAGGTATGATGTAGTACAGCAGCAGCCGAAGCAGAATGTCAGCAGTACGTACAGCAACAACAGCAGGCAGGATCCTCGGCCAGCTGCCGGTAATACCGTATCACCGGGTACGACTACTGCATACGTGCAGCAGCAGCAACTGCACAAAGCAGAATCAGCAGTGCTAGCCGTGCTGATAGCAGCGCAGCAGCAGCGCAGAGCTGCGACGCTAGCGCCAGTCGAGATATCGTACTCCAGCAATAGAGCAGCCGCAGTATCTACTACAGTTAGTTCGGCCCACGAGAATCGCAACACAAACATAAAAGAAAAACAGAGGACGAAAAACAAATTTCCAGCAAGAAGTAAAAAGACAGCAAAAAATACTTATGCGGAACAAAAGGTAAGGACAGAGAACGATCTGCAATATAAATACCGTTTGAGATTTATATTAAGACGTCGAACGTCCTATATTTCCGCCCAGATGGTATATGAACACAGAGCATCGCAGCACACAAGAGTAGCAGCAGCAGTAGCAGGCAGCCGGCAGCAGGTCATCGCAACACAGCGAGTTCACACAGTGTCGCCAATCCCGGACTGCCGGTACGTGCGATATGCATACGCACAGAAGTACTTGTAGTACGTGCTGAAACCACTTCACCATCTGGTTTGTATTTCATTATGATACGGATGAGGACTGCTGTACTTGTATATGTACCAGGTACAGAGTACAATAAGTACCTCCAAAAATATCTGCGTTTGGTTGTATATGCTGACAAGTACAGGTCGCGAAGTCGCAGGAACCCATGGGCGACCGTCCCCGCCATGGCCTTGCGTTCGTCCGCACAAGGGTCATGTACGACGACGACAACAAATCCAAGCATATGCCGTTGAATTTGTTGCTCGCGATGCCTTAGATAGCTGTCCAGCCAGGTTCGCTATACCAGTACGACACTAAATCCAAGGTAAAGTAATCGGAGATGAGGCCTCAGGTTTTATCAACCCTACCTGGTAGTTATTATAGTCTTAGATGATACAGTAGATTATATTGATCAGGTTAATAAATGTTGGGCGCAACGCCTAACTTCAGCGATTAGGTTTCAAAGACGAAGAACGGCTGGGGAAACCTGCGCCTCTATCTACGTCGAAACCTGTAAATCGAAAAGTCTCGGGACCCTATACATACAGCACGCGACAGCACCATAAATGCCTACGCAGGCCATGGGATTGTCCATCCGGTTAATAAGCTTACATTTTTTCTCACCAGTGTTTGGGTGAAGAATAGAGTTCCCCATGTGAGGACCCTACAAAGTTATATTTGGTAATTCACCCTGGTGAGCCCGGTACTTGTTAACACTAATGGGAGTCCTCGATCTATATTATTTACGAGGGCATACACCCGCAACAAGCGCGATCGGAGTATCGCACACAGCTTGCGAAGATGCGTTTCGACGAATCCTCGATCTCACAGCTGGCGTGTTTCTTTTATATTTTTCAAAACGTATTAGGCACACTCCTACCATAGCATGCATCTCACCAAGACCATGAGCATCGCGTAGCGTTTGAACATCGTGTGCGAGCTCGATCCGCAAGCAAGGCTGTAGTCTGCTCTTAGGTAGCTGTTCCCATCTCCCACGGTGTCATCGCACGCGAAGGTCTTCAACGCCAACGTGGACGCCGAGGTGAACACCTGCAATGCGCAACACGGAACACAGGCATAAGGTATCTTAAGGTCATAGTCTACTTTCCTTTCTTCCTTTTGTTTCCGTTTCCTCTTCCTCTTATGATAGAAGTTTCACCACCCGATAAGGTGCAGCATGACCTTGAACGTCGATCACCGACAAAAACGCCCCCTTATTGTCTCGTACAAGAATCCAACAAAATTATAATTTCACCCTTTACAACCCTAGTCTAACGTAATCTATGACCATATACACAAGTAATTTATCTTCTTCTGTATTCACTCATGATTTCTTCCAATTTTCCCTACTGCAATTTGTCTGCTTTGTGGGTGCATGTCGCGCTCGTTTTCGTAACTATTACTGACGCGTTTCAGATTGATTGACGGGACTCCTCGACTGAGGAACTACCCAATATTGTCCGAACCCCATTTATATTTAGCAATACCTTCGAGGCCATGGGATTGTTCATCAGGTTAAATAAGCGTACCATTATTCACAAAGTCCGTCTTATTGGGTGGGGTATGGAGCCCCTCAAGTAACGAGCCTGAGAAAATCTAGGTGCATCACGATATCGTAGCATGCATCTACTCTTGACATTGGATTGCCGAATCTCCTATATTTCCAACGTAATTTCCCGGTGTCAAACGGTTTGGCCTCCAGAGCAGTCACGAGGCGACCTAACCTCAGTACCCCAGTAACCCGGCCTCAGACCAAGGCTACGGTAGCGCGAACAATTTTAAGGCCGCTTATTCCATCCACTAAAGCCCACTCGCTCGAGTGTTTACCCTATACAATTGCGCATCGTACGACCCTTTTCACTTGTTTTGTTTCTTGATGTGCATTGCCATGGGTTGTTTGCCGCACTTGCGTTTTTTTAGAGCGGTGCAGAGCCGTTCATGCTTTGTAGTGGCTTAAATATATCAGTGAAAATATGGTTACACCCTCCTACCGTAGCCTGGGCCCTCACCAAGAACGTCAGAAGCAATCCCGCCGTGACATGCCTCGACCAAGCAGCCCTCCTTGCGACGACCGCAGCAGGCCCAGTACCGGCCCTGCGTTTCGCAATATGATACGTCATCACCAGCCCGGCCGCCAACACCAAAGGCGTCAGCGTCGTAAGCAGCAGTCTAACGTAGAAGTTCACAGGTGGCAGGACACACGAGGCCGAAAAGGTGTCCCCTATGTCAAGGTTCACCACGCTGACCCAAGATAAGAACACCGAATAGGACGCCGGGAACTCCACGCCCGTGATGCTCGAGAAGCTAGCGAGGATCTGCCAGACCACCACCAGGATCTTGACTTTGCCCACCGGCACCTTTGACCCCCAGCGCTTAATCGTTTCACAGTGACCATAGCCCTTTGACTCGTCTCCGCTTTTGGCTCCAACCCCAGCTCTCCTATTCACATGTACCCTGCCATCGCTAGCGTGTTCACATGTCATATCTGAGAGCCGGACGCCGGCCCCGAAGTCAATCAAGCCGGTGGAAGATCGGATGGTTCTCTCATCATCGTCTGGACCAGTGGGTGTTGCCTGTGATTCTATCATGTGGTCACCGGTATTGCCGCCGTTGCCTCCGCGACGTTGTTGGCGTTTCACTGTGCCGCCAAATGTGGGAATTTTGTTGCTGATTGATGAAATATCGTCTTCCCCGGCGTCTGTATCTGAATCGTGTCGCCCTTCCAAGCTGGTTACGGGATGCCGTCGTCGTTCTTGTTCCAAGCTGGATTGCGAGGCGGACCAAACGTTGCACCCCTTTCGCGTCACGATGGGGACATTTCGAGTCGCAGACGTGTTGGCAACATCATCGACCGCGTCAAGGCTTCCTACGAGGAACATCACTGCGAGAAAAGCCGACAGCAGAACCATCACAACCAATAAAATTACGCCCGCCGAGAGTAGGAGTTGGGTCTTGGAGCTGTCGCAAGAGAGGCAAGTGTTGGTGACGCTTCTGCCATACCCTTCGGAGCACACGGCACAATCTGGCAAGACAGACAGGGTAGTGGGATCGCAGGGGGGAGGCGGATGGAGCTACGGTAAGATCGGGAATCACGCATGTGCTGTTTGGCATCGTGACGATCAAAGAAATATCATAGCGTCACTGGTGGTTCAATAGCAAGCCGCGGAACTACGGAACTATTGAGGTCGATGTTTGTGAGTTTGAATCTTGCGAGGGATTTGCTTTTACGAAATTGACAGGCCGAAAGTGCGCGAGCGCGCGTTGGCGAAGCTCGATGCAAGTGTACGAACAGCGGGAATGCTGAACCCTATCTGCGATACAGATGAAGGCACGTACCGGGGGTGAGAAGGGGTGATACCTGTGTCCGCGGCTTGTCCAGAAGGTCGCTGAGGGTAAAACCTCTTGCGAGTTGGGCTGGGACGTAAAACGTGTGATTAAAAAACAAAGAGGAAAAATAACTCATATAGCACATTCGCGATCGAGGTAGGGGTATAAAACCTGAATGTTCTGAGGTTCCCCACATGAGGAGCTTTCTACTCCACCCGCAAACGTACTTTGAGAAAAAAGTGAAAGGCAGACAAGAACCTATTTTTTTCTGGAAGAAACTGCAGTGTAACCAGTAGGGAACCATACACAAAAGGGATTCCAACGGCACTGGGTTGTTCTTTAGTTGAGGAGCCCCCGAGGTGAGACATACTTTGGTGAAAGTGTTACCTGTGTCGCAGCACGAGTCTGAAACTCAAACGCCGTCCACAGAATAAATCTTGTTCCTCTGCCAACTCACATGGTCCCTGATACCCATCCTGGCAGTAGTCGTCCGCGCCTGATACCTGGGTCGCCCCAGCGCACCCCTCCGAATAGGCACATTGGTGCACCACGACAGAGTCTGGGCTCGATCGCCAGTATCCCTGTCGGATGGGAAGCGAGGTCAACGTCGCTCCCGGGCTATCGCAATCTACCCCCTCCCCGCCCTCTATGGAAATGCATGGCTCACACGAGACGCCACCGCCGTCTTCGGCAGCCAGCGGCTTGGCGTACTTGTAGGCATGGCAGAAATAAAACGTCGAGCCAACCTGCAGCGTGACGCTTGCTGTCGAATACAAACTGGCGCTACCGGGGGACGTTAGGTTGAAGCTACTGGTCAGGGTCCCTCCCAGGTCTTGCCGTGTAGGGTTAGCGGTAACCGTAACCGTCAAGTTACCCCCAGGGGGTAAAACGCCGCTGCACGGAGCTACGTTCAATTCCAGGTCATCAGCTTCGAACTCCAAATCCCAGATGACGTTTGTGCTCCCGTCTCTCGCTGCCGATACCACTAGCTCAAACGACACAGTATCCGGGCTGTAGGTTTCGTGGGCAGGGGGCGTCTTGACGCTGAGGGATAAAGCGCCACCGCCGTGCAGACATGTATCGACATCGATGCACTCGCACAGCACTCCTAAATCACTGTCCACGCACTCCCCGGGGCCGCACAACTCGCCGTCGCTACAGGCCAAAGCGCGATTCACAAGTGCCACGGAGTTGTTGAGTCTGGCGGCGTTTGCGAACGTCCTGTCGTCGGCGACAGCGTTTCGGATTTTCGGGTCCGAGTGTAGAGAGAAGACCGCCATAACTGCGGAGCTCCCACTAAAGTCACATCTGTCAAGGAAGAGCGAGTCAGCGTCCGAGTTTCTGTGGTAGATGACGGTGTCCCCGAGCCAGCCATCAAACACGCAGCCCGTGGCAGTAAGCGCAGAATTCCTGTCCGAATGAATAGCGCGGTTGTAGGAGTCCTCCTGAAGGGCAACGCCAGAAATAAACGAAACCCCGGTGGCAACGACCAAGCTGTCAATCATATACACCACGCTGCCGCTAAGCGCCAGGTTGCCGGTAACGGTGTGATTTTCGAGCGTGGCGCTCTCGACGCCTGTCAGGTATAGGGCCGCACCTAGGGGCGACTGGTTGCCGATGAGGTCGCAGCTAGAGTTCACCCACGAGGAACCTTTGGCGTAGATTCCCCCGCCATGATCGCCAGCGTAGTTATATAGTATGCTGGCCGTCTCGCACGCAAAACTGACGCCATCATAAAGGTACAGGAAACCGCCGTAAAGCCTACAGGAACAGGTATAACGTGAAATGCCGACGGGGGGTGTAAAACAAATATTACCGCCGTGATCAGGTTTATCATACCTCAGCCATTTGAGCAGACCACACTTGGCCATTCGCCGTGAACTTGATATGAAACCCGGTATATTGTACATAAATACACAACGAGCGCGATCATATCAAGCGACTACACGTTTGAAAAGCCTACAGCAATACAGTACAAGCATCACCATGCAGCGTGCGTGTGGCACAGCTCCCTTTGATTGCAGTTCGGACACTGTCCCCACCTCAGCAGTTCTGGCTGCTTAGTCATTTGGATTCGTCAACATTATGCCCGTGAAGCCCCAAGGCGGCGGTGAAGGCGAGCATCGGCTACAAATAACAGCAGAAGGAAGTTGCAGAAGCGATCCCATGAAAGCGTGGGGGCCTATCGTTCGCGCGTCGAGCCTTTTCTGATGGTCTAGAGTTTTTCTCTGTTAAGCGCTGCTGTAGATTTAATCGGGCAGATAAGCTCTACGCACCCTACAAGACCGAGGGATGCATGGTATGATATGGTAGGGGAGTACCTATTGTTTGTCAGGCTGCCCACATTACGAGCTCTAAACCACACGCAGAGTTTGACGTTTCTATATGCTGTACGCGCCACCGGATGGACAATCCTGATGGCTAGGCATAGATGACGGCTACGGTAGGGGGGATGTTACGTTATAACATGTTATAATCATCATTCTCATTAACGAGTACAGGCTACTCGCGCGAGTGGCTCTGTACCTCACTCTAAAACGGACCTATTAGTAAACACATTCTGGTGGTGCGGCACAAAACAAACAGTTCTATGGCGGTGGTGCATATCGCGACCGAAAAGCGTGAAATGCTTGAAACTGCCAATAAAAGATATATAGCCACCACTCACACGAGCCCTATAGGTGACGCCCCTATCGTAGCTTTGGTCCGTATCAACGTGATATTTCTTTACGGATCACAAGGGCTTGGCAGTTACTCAATTGAGGAGCCCTGTCAGCAAAGCATATTGGACTTCTGCTACGATAGAGGTAGCACTTTTTGGTTGAGTAATGTTTGTGAATAACGGGGCTCCTTAACCCAAATTCGTCTGGATGTCATTCTTGTTTTGCAATATGATTTTTTTGTATACCTAGGTCATGGGTTTGTTTATTGGGTTGCACTTGTAGTTTACACAAAATCAGTTTGTGGGTGAAGAACAGAGCTCCTGAGGAGACTCAGAATAAAGCTGGTGCACCTCTATCGTAGCATGTGTCATTGGGCCCACAAGTACTCTTTCCACCGTAGCGTGGCTCAATGCGTCCAAATCGCCATTTTCGTCGTGACGTTTATCTACTACAATCTCATCGAGCAACATAACGGTGAATTGCTATGCGTAGGTCCAACTGAACCGTAAATATCTACAGACACCACAGAACGGCGAGGCGTTGTCTGACAGGCTCACGTTGCTGTATTATTGCTGAACGTGCCTCCAGTTATGCGCATCACTGTGGACATCCCCGACACCGAAAGCGCTCCTCCATACTCCAGGGCACTATTGTTGCTGAAGGTCCCCCCTTCGATCGTTATCGTCGATTCGCCATATCCGGAGCAAAACACCTGTTTTTGCAGGAGCGCGGAAAGAAGTTCGGCGTAGGATAAGATCAGATGCACGGGGGAATACTGCAATATGGCCAAAGTCAGTAAAGCCAGGCTGCACCAAACCAGGGCGAGTGAACGTCATTGCGCTCGGAGAGTAAGTAGAACAGAGTGCACAAAAGAAACAGCGGCAGCAGCACCACTAGCAGCATGCGTACCTGCAAGGCCGACATCCGGGAATGGTTTAAACGCAACAGCAGCAGCAGCAGCAGCAGCAGCAGCAGCAACAGCAGCATAGCAGCGGCGGCGACGGCAGCAGCAGCAGCAGCAGCGGCGGCGGCGGTGGCGGCGGCGGTACAGCAAGCAATTGCGGCACAGCGGCAGTAGCAGTAAGGGAGGCCATAAGCTATCCCTCCTATAGACGACATCAGGGTTTTTCAAGCCACCGAGGGAAGCACGGAAATGTCCTCTTTGTTACTCAGGGTAGAGACGGTGCTTTGGCCCACGGCAGCTAAGAGGGTTGGCAAGTGGTACCGGGGGATCGTGGAAGCGGCGGATGGTTTCATGGTGAGGTGGCGCAGGGTCAAGACGGAGAAGAACTGGCAACGCCACCCAACAGAAGATGCCAATAAGAAGTGCGGCAAGGGGAAGGGACGG
>JAYJMJ010169540.1:0-16763 GCA_036873875.1 Laminaria ephemera
GAGCACACCGGTAATGCAGTTATAACGGGCGCTATCGGTGGAGTGGCTACGACTGACGGATCGATAGAGCAGGTTTGATCGTTTTCCCACCCGTATCCATCTGCGTTGTCGTCAACGATAGAGGCTGAGCACACGGGCAACTCTGGCGCCAGCGATGGTGTTTGTGTGTCTACGACGGTGGACTCATTGGACCCGGTTGATTCAGCGGGCTCTGTCGTTTCAGTGGGCTGTGCAGCAGGAAATAAACTATCCAGATTCCAGGTAGCACCGGTGTTGTCGCAAAGGGCTCCGGTGTAGTCGCCAGTGCCATTCGGAATGCCGGGACAAACCTGTTCATCCGGGGCGGTGTTTACCGGATCATGTCCGCATTGAACGGTGTTGTAGTAGGTGCGGTTGTTGGATAATCCCTTGCCTATTGTGTCGCCGATCGCCGCGCAAATTTGCGTCACGGTTTTATCACCCTGCGGGGTGCCGACTAGAATATTGGCTAATCCATGATCGAAGTTGGTGTCACAGTAGCATTGACCATCAACCGAGTAGGAGTCGCTCCAGGCTTGTGCTGTATTTGCCGGTTGTGGTTCTACTGTTGGCTCTGGCTCTGGCTCTGGCTCTGGCTCTGGCTCTGGCTCTGGCTCTGGCTCAGGCTCAGGTTGCAGGTTTGGCACAGCACTAAAAAAACTATCACCGAAATCACTGATAGTGGCAATCTGATCTTTACCAATTCCCAGAATATGTAGCAATTCAACGGTATCAGAAAAATCCAGCTTATCACTTGGGCTCAGGTAGTCGAACGCGGCGTTCCATTGCGTGGAGTATTGTCCGCGTTTAGCTTCAGCGACGAACGAGTCGGTGCGCTTGTTCAGGTCAGCGGTGGCATTTTCATTGTTGCCGTCGGCAATTTTTGAATAGTTCGAGTTATTTTTAACGTAGGAAAGATCGCTCTGGCTTGCCATTCTTTCGTTCCAGGCACTGTGCTGGATAACGTTTATTCTTTGCCGGGTGTTGATTGATGATTGCTTTTGGATGCTGCGAATCACGTCAGCGGTGAAATCTGCCTGTCCACCTTCAGCCACGTAAATATCCCCGCCGCTGTTAATAGTGTTCAGCCAACGAGTTGCAGTGGCGTTCACTGACGCATTCCAGTTGCTGTGGGCATTCAGCCAGTTGTTACCCCAGGTAACCTGCATCACTTTTTCAGCAGGTGGCTGATACCGACTTTTGTTGTGCTCACCATAGGCGCCGCTGACCACATGCGGTTGAAAGCCGATGCTGTTCGCTACCATGTACGCGGCAACGGTTGCATGGCCGTCGTCGCGATCCGGTGCATGATCGTAGTGAAGCGAGATGAGATCGGTGTTAGTGCGGTAGTCTGCATGGGCGTGCAGGCCACAGAAAAGCGTTGCGATAGCAACGGCAGTGCGAAGAAGCATAAAGGTGCTCGTATTTTTGTGAACTGATGGCGAGCAGGATTGAATTAGATTCTGCGCAATAGCCATAACCTCGGTTATTTTGCCGAAAGTCGTGATAAACGCGTGTGGATCAGTTCACAAAAAAGAGGGGAAATAAGGTGACGTGACAAAACGGAGATAACTGGTTCAGGTTATCTCCGTTTGTTTCAGGATCAAAGACTTGCGTTGCTAATTTACAACAGCGTGCAGGATCAATGTGAGTGTGAGGCAATAGCCGTTGATATCACTTCGGACCGCAGTTCAGTTTGATCATAGATGGTCTTAAACTGATCAACTTCCGGCAGGTCCGTGTCGCGGAACAAATATTCCAGATGCCCATAGGCCAATGGCTGGTAGACCAGATCGGCGAGGATAAAATACTCACCTGATGCAGGCAGATCAATCTGGTATTCGAACATATCGAACCCGGCATTGAAGTTATCGTCTTGCTGAGCCTTGCCAACGACACCCACATCATTAGGGACAAAGTTCTTATCGAAACCCTTCGGAGGTAGGCGATTGTCTTTTAAGTATCTAACACCTTCTACCAGTGAGTGTGTCACATCACCGCGGATATCCGCCATGATTGCCTCGTACACAAGCACCTGGTTTTCGGTAACAATGCCGTTGTAGTGTGGCTCGTAGAAGTTGTAGTTGCGATCACCATCAACACCGTCGATGCTTCCGTCAGCATTCATCTTTCCGGATTCGAACACCACGGCCCCAGTGGCATCAGTGACTGCCAGGTGAACAAACACCCGGCGTGATGGATAACCACTCGGCAGTTTATGCCCGGTGTGGTTCTCGATCTTAAGTGTTGCCACCATCTTTTCATCTTCTTTGCGGACGTTGACAATATCCAGGTCAGCAGAAGTTTTAATAAATTCGCGGTTGCGGGCTATTGCCTCAGGAAAACCCTCGGCTT
This sequence comes from Laminaria ephemera, assembly GCA_036873875.1. Classification (NCBI taxonomy): domain Eukaryota; class Phaeophyceae; order Laminariales; family Laminariaceae; genus Laminaria; species Laminaria ephemera. The sequence goes on from JAYJMJ010169540.1 coordinate 2,374, forward strand.
CGATACCCAGTTCGTCCTTGAAGTTCTGGAACATATCCATCATCACGGTGTTAGCGCCTAGGAAGGTATGCTCAGAGAAGTTGGGGCGTCTGATATCGGTACCGGAAGAAGCAAGAGCAACCGTAGTTTCAACTTTCGGCATATGGCACGCCTGGCACGATGCCGCCAGATTGCCACCGTCGCGGTAGTCGCTGTTCTGCCATTCTGAAAATGTTTGTTGTTCCTGGAAGCGGTTTTCAATCACATCTGGTATCACATCACCGTTTTCATCAAGCTTGTGGGTTTTCAGATCATGGCAGGTGCCACACACGGCAGAATCACTCATGTGCGCGCCGTAGATGGGCGTGTATTCGGCGTTGGCGATCATGTAAGCGCCGACCGGGTCAGCGTACTGTCCGTAGGCAGGCCGGTTTTCTTTTTCGGCTGCCGAGTAGGTGGCTATGCTGAAATTACCTGAATTCGCGGCCTCGGTACCCAGGCTGCCGGTATCTTCAATCTGGTGGCACAGGGTACAACTGACGCCATCCATCGCGTGGTCGTAGTAGGCATCAGATTGTTGAAAACCTTCGGTGACGAATTTCCATTCGATACCATCTTTTTTGGCGGCTTCGTTGGCCATAGGTGCATGGCAGCGAGTGCACGTGTCATTCACTTCATGCTCAAGTGCGGGGTGGTTTTTATAGGTGGCTGCAGCCTTTGCACGCCAGTACGGATCACGTGCAGAATTTGCCATTGTGCTGGTTTCCCACGAGCGGCCAATGGACACATCGTTGCCATTGTCATCCGCCAGATCGTTGTGACACACACCACACGCGCCACTACCGGAGAAATGGTTACTGACAAAATTAGGGTCTGCCAGCGGATAAGAGGGAAGGGCACCAGACCCTGTGGAAGGCGTGGGATCAACTACCGGGTCGGGCGAAACAATCAGCTTGTTTTCGCCTTCCTCTGACACACAACCGCTCAAAAAGATTGCGGCTGCAACAGCCATAGTGGCAGCGCGGAGTGCCTTCCCGATACGTGCCGTTTGTTGTCCTGCTATGTTGCCAAGTACCATTGTCTACCATTCTCGCGAGGGCATCGCGCCTCAGGGCCATCGGGCCGTCAAATAACCATCATGGGTAGATCGGCCACAAGGGGGCAGACTTGAACACAGTGTGTGACTGCAAACTTACTATGGTGACTGCGTCTTAATAATCTGTAGGCTCGAACACGTGAATCGCATCCTGGGCATAGTCTGCTACCCACACAGTGCCTGGAAAAATATCGTTGTTTCCCTGCGCGGTCACATCCAGCGGAGTGCCCAGGTTCACAAACAATTTGTCCAGCCCGTTCATCTTGTTACCGCCATTATTTAACTGAATGCGGTAGATTGATCGATCGAAGCTGGCAGCCAGCAGATCGCCCTGCATTGCGCCACCAAAGTTAGTGGCGGTGTACTCGGTAAAGCCGTTGGTTGATGCCTTGAATACATGGAGTGCATTGTCTTGCTGGCCCGGTATCTTGTATTGACACTCCGTTCCATTCGCGTTGCCATCGATTGGTGATTGCGGATTATCGTCGTTAAATGTGTTGGCTTTACTTCCGCGTGTGGGGTTAGGGTGTCCGCCGTAATAACCCTTGCCATTGACGAAATGAAAGTTATCACCGTAAGTGTTACCGCCGTCCTTATAGGTATCAAGGCAGTTGCCGCCCGGTGTTCCACCCCATCCGGCATTGGGACCATTATCAATCGTATACATCTTGTTGCCTTCGGTCAGGACAATATCATAAGCGTTTCGCCATCCCGGTGAATACACCTGGACCGGACCGTTGTTCGTGAGTTTCCCCATGTTCTTACCGTTGTTGCCGCCGAACGGGTCATTGTTGTCGTTAGCGCCCGGTCGATCATCATCGTCCAGTGTTGGTACGTCGTAGGTGGTGTTGCCGATATCATCCAGATCGATCTCGAGAATCGCAGAACTGAGGGCATATTCAGGCAGCCGCGCAAAGTTGTTTGATGGAACACCCATGTTTGTGTGACCACCCATCGAGATATAAAGCGTTTTACCATCGTTACTCATCTGCATGCCGTTGCCCTGATGGTTTTCTTCAGAGCGCGGTAAACCACGAACAATATCTTTCTTGTTCCAGCCATTGCCGTTTTGAGTCAGTCTGCTGATAATTACAGAGTTTGTATCCAGGTCGACATCGTTTCCTGATGGACCAGCCCCCATCCGCGGGTCACCCGATGCTACATAAATTACCGGGTTATTGGCATTACCTACAACCAGTAGTCCTGTCACTAATCGGCCTTTCACAGCGTTGTTTACATCGCCATTGTCGTCGTGATTAACAATTTTCTGCACCAGATCTATCTCGTTAGTCTGGGTTACGTTGTAAGTGTTTTTATTTGCGCGTTGAACCGTGTACTGGCGAATATAGCCATCGCGTTCTGCAACATATAATTTTCCGTCCGGTCCGAACTGAAGCGAAGTCGGCTTTTTGGGGCCGGCATTGTTAAGTTTGGTGTTCAGAAATTCCGGATCAATGGCAGGGCCGCCAGTGTCTGTTGGATCGGGCTCTTCCGGTACTGGCAATGTTACCTTGCCCGCCAGAGTTACCTTCAGTGAAGGATTTGATCCATCGTGTTCGATGTTTAAAAGTGCTGCTTTGGTGCCGGCAACCCCTGAAGCAAGTGTTACCTTGATCGTGATTGAAGCGCCCGGGTTAATGGTGACTACGTTGTTGAAATCTGTGGTAAATGCATCCGGGGAATCACCAGACAACAGTACGTTATAGATATTGATCGCCGGATAATTGGCGCCTCCATCATTGGTCAGTGTCAGTGTTTGTGTTTTGTTTTGTTCCGTCTCAATTGATCCCAGGTCCATCTGTGCAGCAGATATTTTTAATTCACTGGCCGGTATATCGATGCCTTCACCGGTAAGAAACACCAGGTGTGGTGAATTTCCACCGCTGTGTTCAACCCGCAGGAACGCTTTCTTGCCGCCGAGTGTGGCCGGATTAAACGAAACCGAAAACTTCACGCTCTCGCCTGAGTTCAAAGTTGCTGAGCCCGGAAAATTGGTTGTGAAATCATAAGAATCCTCACCACCGACCTCAACGGAGTAGACATCGACTGCTGTATTGTCGGAACCCCCCGAATAGGTAATCTCGAAGTCTTGAATTTTCTCCGAGCCGATCTCTATATCGCCAATCTCAAGAATAGGGGGATTAACCGTTAGCTCTGAAGACGAACGCAGCGAACCAATGCCACTGAGTGGTATTTGAATGGTTTCTGCTACAAGCTGTGAGCTGCAAAGCAACAATAAAACAGGTATGAGACGCGTAATAACTCGGTCAATCATCGATAGATCCGTGTACGTAATGGTGTAGTCATGGTTTCTTAGCCGAGGGACCAAGCAAAAAACAGGCAAGGCTTTAACCTTCATTCGCAGAAGAGGCTAAATTCAGTAAAAAATATGGGTGGGGTGGCAGATTGCGTTAACCAGTTGCAGAAGAAGCGCAGGTTTTGAAAATTTGGTACAGCCTTTGCGACAAGAAGCCCTCCAAAATAGACGGAACGAATATGTCGATCAACTCCATCCCCGCCAATGCCACGATGGCATTACAGCCACAAGAAAAAAGAATATTAGTAACAGGCGGTGCTGGATTCCTGGGGTCTCACTTGTGCGATCGCCTGCTAGCTCAGGGGCATGAGGTTATTTGCGTTGATAATTTCTACTCCAGTACCAAGCAGAATATTCTTCACCTGTTAAACAACCCTAAATTCGAAATGGTGCGTCACGATGTTACTTTTCCCCTGTACCTCGAGGTGGATGAGATCTACAACATGGCTTGCCCGGCGTCCCCTGTTCACTATCAGCATGATCCGGTTCAGACCACCAAGACCAGTGTTCACGGTGCAATTAATATGCTGGGGCTTGCAAAACGTACCGGTGCAAAAATACTGCAGGCGTCAACCAGCGAGGTCTACGGTGACCCGATAGTTCACCCGCAGGTGGAAAGTTACTGGGGTAATGTTAATCCGATCGGCCCGCGTTCCTGTTATGACGAAGGCAAGCGCTGTGCTGAAACTTTGTTTTTCGATTATCACCGACAACACAATGTACAGGCAAAGGTGGTGCGTATATTCAATACTTATGGACCACGTATGCACCCGAATGACGGCCGGGTAGTATCAAATTTTATTGTTCAGGCGATCAACAATCAGCCCATCACATTGTTCGGCGATGGTACGCAAACCCGATCATTTTGTTACGTCGATGATCTGGTAGAAGTTATTATTAGAATGATGAATTCAGAAGATGATTTTGTCGGGCCGGTAAACATCGGCAATCCGTCTGAATTTACTATGGTGCAACTTGCAGAGCTGGTTCGCGAATTAACTCACTCAGATTCAGAACTGGTTTACCACGATCTTCCGGTCAATGATCCCACCCAACGAAAGCCGGATATCTCGCTTGCGAAAGAGAAGCTGGACTGGACGCCGGAAATTTCGCTTGAGCAAGGGCTGAAAAGCACGATTGCTTATTTTGAAGCGTATTTTCAAAAATCGCCAAAATTAGAAGCAGCGTAATACCATTGCAAATAGACTGGCGATGGTATCGCCAGTCTATTATTGTTGAGCAGTCATGGGTTGAGCTGTCAGAACTGCAGTATGCTTAATACAATCGCAAGTATTCCTGAACTTCCCAGTCGGTGACTGCCTGGTGATATCGTTCCCATTCGTCGACTTTATAAGCAAGATACGAATTCCGCATCGTTGTGCCCAGAACGCTTTCTGCTAGCTCGTCGTTTCGAAGTGCCTCAGTCGCCGCCATCAGGTTGCGTGGAAGCCGACGAATTCCTAGTTCTTCAAATTCCTCTTTCGTCATTTCATAAAGATCGCGATCCGTGGCGGGCCCCGGTTCGATTTTATTCGCAATCCCTTTGATAGCGGCGGTCAATGACATCCCCAGTGCCAGGTAGACGTTCATGCACATATCCGCAGCGCGGTTCTCGATGCAGTATCTGCTCTGTGGCAGCCGGAATTGTGCGGAGCGGTTGTTGTAGCCGTAGGTGATATTAGTCGGTGCCCAGGTGACTGTACCACCTTCGAATCCGCCCACACGGGGAACCAGTCCGTTATAGGAATTCACGGTAGGGCAGGTGATTGCTGTCAGTGCTTCAGCATGCGCCATCAGGCCACCGACTGCATAGCGTGATTCATCACTCCAGCCATCTTCATCGGAACCGAAAAGGTTCACCCCCGGATTATCCACTGATTGCATTGATAGATTGATGTGCGCACCGGAGCGCCAGTCACCAATAGTGGGCTTTGGCATGAACGTAATAAACATACCGTGTTCTTTAGCGATTTCTTTAAGCAGTATTCTTAAAAACACCAGCCGGTCAGCCATCTCCAGAAGATCGGTATAGTGGAAGTCGAGTTCGAATTGCGAGTAGGCACCTTCTGCCACTACATCGTGAACATTCCAGTCGAGCTCTTCAAGGATATCGATCATATCTTTTAGAAACGGCATTGAATCAATGGAGTGTTCAACATCGTAGCCAAACGCCTGTCTGCGAGAAGTCGTGTTGGTGTCTGTTTCATCATCAATAGCTTTTACAGGGTTTCCGTTTTCATCAAAACGCATCGCGATAAATTCTGGTTCAATACCCGCGTAACCTACGTATCCCGCTTCAAGGCCATCACGTATAGCCCGCTTTAATGCCTGCCGCGGGCAGACGTTGTATGGCTTGCCTTCCCAGAAGAGGTCAGCAAATATGATTGCTGTCGATTTATCCCACGGGCAGATGTATACCGCATCAAGATCTGGAACCATCACTTGATCCGAGTCTGCGGGCGATAGTTCGGGCACATAAGATATGGAATGCACCGCGAACTGAGGGCCTTTGCCCATGCATAGTTTTTCAAAATCGCTCATTGGAACCGGCTTTGTTTTCGGTATTCCAAATAGATCAATCCAGCTGGATAGCACATATCTGACACCCGCGGCTTCAAGCTCTGCGCGAACCTCGGCAATACGTTCCTTAGTGGGCAGCGCTTCGGCAAATGTTTCAACGTAGGCGGTCATCTTTTCGGTTCCTCTTATAGGTGCTGTGTATTGAAATGTGGGTGCAACTCGTCTGGATGAATTGTCAGGCGATCAATTCCTCGATAGCCTGATCCAGGTAGCGATGGAATTCCGGTTCGTTGCCCGGTGAAGCGACACAGTGACCCCACGGCGATTCATAGATCCGGAGTTCACTGTTTTTGATGTGCTTAACTTCAAGTTCATTATCTTCCGGTCGGAAGTACAAGTCATTGTTGCAAGCTATTACGATGGTGCGGGCGGTAATGGCCGATAGTGCTTTTTTGAAATCACCGCCATATAAGTCTTGCTGGCTTATGTCTCCTCGTTGCCAACTGGCCAGCTTACACAGCAGGTCATTGGCATCCCAGGTCAGATGATCCTGTTCCCAGTCATCCAGTAGTGCCTCGGCCGTGTCGAAACCTTTTTGTCGATACAGTTTTTCCCGAAAGAACGTTTGTGAAAATGCCCAGCCTGCATAGATACGCCCGAATGCTCTTAAGCCTTTTTCCGGTGGTGTCTGATAGTTTCCGTTGTCATACGCGGCATCTGCCTGCAAGGCCGCTTTTACGCCTTCAAGAAAAACCCAGTTGTGTTCAGCTGTTTTGGCCGATGCACAGAAGGGTAGTATGGCGTTTACCATGTCAGGGTATTGTGCCGCCCACTGAAACGATTGGCATCCCGCCATCGACCAGCCAGTGACCAGTTTGATCTTACTAACACCGAGTTCCTGTGTTAACAACTGATGCTGTGCTTTTACGTTGTCGTACAGTGCTATGTCTGGAAATTCAGCACCGTGCTGTGGGGGCGGTGTATTACTGGGTGACGAGCTTATACCGTTACCGAACATATTGATCGATACAATAAAATGACGGGCCGGATCAATTGCGCGAACCTCACCGAAAAATCCTTCATTGCGAGTATGACTACCGGTATAAAACGTCGGTATCACGATCACGTTGTCTTTTGCAGGGTTCAGCTTTCCATAAGTTTTATAGGCAAGCCTGCCGTTTAACAGCTGCATACCCGATTGCAGTGCAAAATCCCCAAGGTCGAAAATCTTATAATCGTCCGCCATCAGTTTGTGATTCCACGGGGGTCTAAAATAGTCATGCTTTTCCTCACATCAGCATTGAATCTGTTAGTAACCAAGCTCGGGCTGTATCGGATTGAGCAGTGGCTTACCCTCTAGAAATAGTTTCATATTCTGAAAAAACAGGGTAAGCGTCATTTGAACATAATGATCACCGTCATCCGCAGAAATATGCGGAGTAATGATCAGGTTCCTGGTCTGCCATAAGCGAGAGTGCTCTTCGATGGGTTCCGGATCAAATACATCGAGGATTGCACCACCGATACTACCGTCCTCCAGTTTGTCGCACAGGGCGTCATAATCCATCACTGCCTCACGGCCAATGTTGATGATACCCGCGCCCGGTTTCAGCAGATCCAGTCGGCGTCGATCCAGCAAACCGCGCGTGTCTGGTGTGTCCGGTGTGGCGGTGAGAATATAATCTGCAAGGGGCAGAACCTGATCAAGCTGATCGGTAGTAAAGACTTCATCGCAGCCGTCGACCGCCTTGCCACTGCGATTGACGCCGATCACACGAACGCCCAGTGCCTGTACTTTCTTTGCCGCCGAACCCCCCAGGCTGCCGGTGCCAATGACCAGCAATGTTTTACCCGCGATGGGTGTTGAATACAGAGAGTCATAGATTTTAGCGCGTTGGTTAGTCACCACTGCGGGTATATGAGAGTGCAGCATAAGCACACTCATTAAGCCGAACTCCGCCGCTTTGGCCGCATGAACGCCTTTATTATTAGTCAGTGTGACCCCTTCCGGAATCCAGTCCATCGGCAGCATGTGTTCAACGCCTGCACCAATGCAGTGAATCCATTTTAGATTAGGGGCTACCTGAGCCAGGTTTTCCATCGGCAGGTTCCAGGTCAGTAGAACCTCGGCGTCCTGCATTGATTCGTTGAAGTGATCGGTATCCCAGTCAATATAAGGGGTTAACGTGCCGCCTATATCACCGAAGTCAGCTAAGGTATCGTCGAATCGTTCGCGGGTGATAGTAAAAACATCTTCCCCCTCAGGGGTATTCGGAAACGAGCCGGCGGCCCAACGGTTATTTTTGATATGTACTTTTACAGCCATTGTGTTGCTCTGTTTTGTCACGGGATAGTCAGAAACCGGTGTCTGTTTTCTTATTCCAGATTCTGCAGTTGATCGATAATCGATTTGTCTCGTTCGTCACCGCTTAGTTGATCGCCTTCAAAGATGATATCCATCACTTGTTTGTTAGTCGTCTTTAGTAACTCACGATCATCATCGGCCCCGGGCTTTATTAATATGGTATCGCTGCCATAGGTTGGAATAACCCCGTTAGAATGTTCACCAGCCAGCACACCGGGTTGTGGCGGGCGTTTTCCTTTCTGCATATTGCGAATGTTCTTTCTAATCTGTGCCCGGTACATAGAAATCCCCCGATCACCCGAGACCAGATATTCTTTTTCATGGTCAGAAATCGCACCCATGCCTTCCACTGCTTCAACATCACCCGGGCTGGCCTGTTTTTCATCATAGCTTCGATCAAACAGCTCGCCCTGTTCTATCAGTTGCATGCCTTCGGGCGTGTTGTATTCATGGGGGTCGCCGCGTTCACCAAAGTTACCCCACGCAAACGCGATGCAGTGTTCGTCATCAACCGGTACTACCCATCGGGTAAAAGCACTGCGGCCAAAATAACGTTGCTCGGTGCCATCTGCGGCAAAAGCAGACCCTGCCTGGGTAAAGTTTGGCAGTACTAATTCATTAACACGTACCCAGATGTTATCTGCGACACGGCGCGAAGCAGTGCCGAAAAAACGAACCTTCTGGCGTTCGTAAAATTCAATTTCACCCAGTGCGCCAAAGCCATCTGAAAATTGTGATTGATGTAAAAATGCCGTGTGCACAGGATCAACAATCGCATCCAGCACCTGTAACCAATTGCAGTTAAACGGACCCTCGTACGGAGTCATTGTCATATCGGGCAGGTTAAACGTATCGTAGATGGGAAATTCCGGCAGTTCATCCATTGGTCCCAGGTACGCAAACAACAGTCCCTTATATTCCTTGACCGGATACGCACCAAGACGCATCTTACTTTTTACGTTGACCGCAGAAACAGAACCCTCAGGTTCACCCGGAATGTCCAGCACGGTACCGTCTACATCAAACACCCAGCCGTGGTAACAACACTGAATGCCACGGTCTGCACAACTACCGTATTCAAGTGAAGCGCGCCGGTGCGGGCATTGTTTATGGACCAGACCATACTGACCGGATTTATCCTTGAACAGAACAAGTTCTTCACCCAATCTTTTAATCAGTTTTGGTCGATCCCCGAGTTCTGATGTAATAAATATCGGGTGCCAATACCGGCGCAGGTAATCACCACATGGTGTGCCCGGGCCTGTTTGGGTGAGTTCGGCTATGGGTTCACCCTGCCAGTTTTGATGGTATCCGCAGAAACTCTCGAAGTTATCTTTAGACGGGCTCACGACATCACTCATGGTTTAAATTTCCGATTACAGATGTGGCTGGTAGAACCTTCTCATCAGTTAGTGGTAACGCTTGTCAGATCGATGAATATCCGGTCGTTTTCAATTTTTACCGGGTAGGTTTTTAAATTCACACAGACGGGATCACCCAGCGCTTTACCCGTGGGGATATCAAATTTCCCCTGATGTAACGGGCATTCTATGACTGTATCCAGAACAATGCCGTATTCCAGATGTTGCTCTTCATGGGTGCAGTAACCGTCGGTGGCGAAAAAACCTTTCGGTGTATTGTAAATGCAAAAGGTACTATCGCCGTGATCGAACCGAATCAGATCTTCTTCGTCAACGTCTTCGACGGCACAGGCATCTATCCACTGGTCGGTCATTGCGCATTCCTCCGGCAGCCCGAAAATGGCTGAAATTGACAGGTTAATTATGCCATCAATGTTAACACCGTCCATGATCGGATTGCTTATCTATACGCGGAGGTCATTTCAGCAGCGCCGCCGACTGAAAGCGGCCGTGTACGGAAAAAATTATCTATCCCGGCTCGATGAACGCTTATTTTTTGCCGCTGTAGAAGGGCTACCCTGGCAGGGAAAGTCAGTCAGCGGTAATCTGAATCCTAAATGTTTAAATCCGGGGCCCTGGATAGGCTTCTCTCTTCACCATCGATTGTGATCTGACCGCCTTGCACCCATTAATTTCTAGCCGCAAATACAGTCGCCGGCTGGTCATTACTCCAGACGGGGTACTTAACCATCGCGTTGTTAAAAATCGAACTATCTAACCAGGTCGCAAGCCAGCCTTTTAGGGCATCGTAGCGACTGTTGTCGAACCATTGCTTATCAACCCCGGTCAATTGCCGTATAAAAGGCATGATTGCAACATCAGCTAACCGGGGTTCCGGTCCAAACAAAAATGCACTGTTAAAAAGCCGTGTTTCCAGTAGGCCAAGAAAAAGCTCAGCCTGGCTTCGATAATACTCTGGCGGATGTTCAGGGTATCGAGTGTGGTACTTGTATCGATCCAGCCAGTGTTTGAATTCTGTGTCATTGTGAGTGATTAATTCAAGTTGGGATTGTTGCTCACTATCACTACAGAATAAATTCTCCGGATCATTACTAACGCCTAAAGCCCAATGCATTATATCGAGGCTCTCATCAAGAATATTCCCATCGGGCAGGCATAGAACCGGCACCGTGGCTTTGGCTGATGCGTCTAACAATTCCGGTGGCTTGTCAGCCAATAGCACGTTGCGCAACTCAACCTTTTGTGCGCACATCAGCAGCACCATGCGTGCTCTGATCGCGTAGGGGCAGCGCCTGAAACTGTAAAGCACTGGTAATTGCGGTTGCGTCATTCGTCTATTGTTGGTCTGGTTGATGAAGATTAAATCAAGCTACGGCACTTAGCCGGACACTGAATCTTATGATTCATTGGTTGATGAATGCTGAAGCCAGAGTTATTGCCTGAACACTCTAAGCGCTGCGGTAATCGGTTGGCACATCAGGTTGGTCGAAGCCTGTTCCGGCCATGCACCGCTAGCCTCCGCTGCTGCATCATTATCGGTATGTTCTTCCAGTACCATATGTCTGTTAGCGCCGAAAGAAGCCAGCCACTTTCGGGCAACCACCAATCCTTGTAACTTCGCAAGTGACGGGAAATGACGCTGTGCGCACCAGGCGACAACCTCCTGATCATCAACTGCCGGCGCAAAAACGCCCAATCGGATTGTTGGTGAGTTAACAACCGGCCTTTGTATCGAGTCATTGATACCGGCAGCCGGGTATTCACACCACTCTTCGGTCAGTATGGCGGAAGTCGCGTTAACTCGATGCCCTATCATGGACCGCGTCAGCTCATCCTGATTGGGTTTGATCTGCGCCGGACTCGGATCAAAAAAGGGCCGTGTATTATTGCCTCCGAACATCGCAATGTAAGCGTGATCTGCATGGCCCGGTAAGCCACCGGAAGAGTCTTCATAATGGCAAGCCCAGTCATACCCCGGTCGCGCCAGCTTCTCGTCGATATGCTGCCCCTCAAACCAATGCAGATATGCATCGCGATCAGCACTTGCAACACCGTAGTAAATCAACCAAATGCCCATTGATGCTTCCGTTGTAATTGTTATCAATGTGACAGAGTATGCCACGTTGGATGGCAGTAGCGTTTGTATCTGTGATATGTGCAAATCACCACCGGTGAGCGAGCAGGCGAGTGCAAGCTAACTCGCTCACGCGTCGGGTTTCCATGCAGCTTAGCCATGCTGAGTACACCAGTGTACCGCACGATCCCTAAGGGTAACCCGACGCGTAAGCGAGCACACAATTGCAGAGCTATCTTTCCAACGCTGCGGGTTCCCATGCAGTTTAGTCCTGATGAGTACAGCAATGTTCAGCACGATCCCCAAGGGTAATCCGACGCGTAAGCGAGTACACAACTGCTAAAAAATCCGCTAACACCCGGGAAAGCCATTGAACCTCGCAGTAGTGATCTTGACCGTCGTAACCGCTGATCTACTTTCGGAGCCCTAACACAGAGACAACGCTTGACCAGTATAGTCACGTTTGGTCTGCCGCTAGCCAATACTAGGGCGGCCCTGCATTTCCTTGTTTCAGATATCAATTTCCAACCGGTGTTCCTTTAACCACTGCTTTGACACCAGATAGTCGGGCAGTATGCGTTCTACCTGTCGCCAGTAATCCGTTGAGTGATTAAAATGCTTCAGGTGACAGAGTTCATGCACCACCACGTAGTCCAACACAGATTGCGGGGCCATTACAATTTTCCAGTTGTAACCAATACCGCCTTTGACGTTGCAATTGCCCCAGCGGTTTTTATAGGGTTTTATCTCGATGGCAGTGGGTGTAACACCAACAATACCGGCGTATCGTTTGGTTTTCTCGATCAGCTTTGGGGCTGCCTGAGTGTTGTACCACCTGACCAATGAGTTTCTAACCATCGGTGGGTTGTCTGCACCGTCAGGCAGGGTGGCGATTAGGTAGCCGTTTAATAATTTTACTGGTTGGTAGTTCCCGCGTTTTACTTTCAGTCGGTAGTTTCTACCCAGGTAACTGAAAGACTCACCCGATACAAATTGTTTGGGGGTGACTGGCAACTGTGATTGCTGGCTGGCTATTTTTTGTTTTATCCAGCGGTCTTTGGTGTTAAGGACCCGTTTAATCCGCTCTTCTGATAATTCCTTTGGCACGACAATAGACACCGTACAGTCATCTACTTTAATAGTGGCTGTTTTACACCTTCCGGTGCGTATCACTTCAGCAATATAGTTTTTGTTGTGAATGAATTCTGTGGGTTGAAGCATGTGGATTACTGAAGTAAAAATACAGCCTGCTCCCGTCGAAGCATTTCAAAAGGGTTAATCCATTTAACGCCCAAGCCTATGCATACATTCGGGATTTTTATTTTTCTGACTGAATCTGCTGGAACCTCGTGAGTTACTACCACGTGCCCGTGCGCTAACGCATAGGCGATAAGGTAGTAGTCGGCGACTTGCAGAAAGGTGCTGATTGCGGCTGGTTGATAATTCTGGCTCTGAGTCCACTCGGCAACTGCTGCAAGCTTCGGCACCGTTTCGTTGTCCATATCGCGAAAGAAGCTGTTCTCGCGTGATTTTGACCAATTGGCCAGTTCATCGTTGCCGGCGACCAGCTCTCCATAGACCTGGCTGATACTGAGTACGGAACTTAGCTTGCTGGAATGGTCAAGCCAGTCCCAAAATGCCGGGCAAAAATCAAAACCATAATGTAAGTTGTTCGCCTGAATAAATACATTCGAATCCAGAACGTATGCCATTAGTCTGTTATCCCCAGATTTTTACTCAGTTGCATAAAAGTACTGGTCTTTTTAATGCCCAGCATTTGCATGGCGTCGCGATACAATGTTTGTCCTTCCTGTGTGCTGGCGACGATGGCTTTTGCAAAACGGCTGCGGATCTTTGTAGGTTGTGCGCGGTAGAAATCGCCTCCGGTGCTTTTGGAATTCGATAGTTCCTTTAAGCGCTGTAGTTCTAGTTCATAACGGGCAAAGAACTCCGCCCTGCTAATAAGCGCTGCGTCCAGCATTCTGCGTAGAATGACCAGTGTGCTCACCTTAAATTTGCGAGCGAGCACTGACAGATCACTGTCGTCGCCTGATTCTTTTATTGATTTTTCAAGTAGTGTTTTCGGAACAAGCAATTCCGCCGCAACAGCATTGCACCATCTTTCTGTATTCATGCTCGCTGCGGTGGATAGTTCAGGGTTTGAAATACCTGTCTCTCCCAGCCAGATATGGGCAAGTTCGTGTGCCAGGGTAAATGATTGTGCAGACTTTGAATCAGCGCCATTGAGAAAAACCAGCGGTGCGAAATCACTGGCCAGGGCGAAGCCTCTGAATTCCTGCGGGTTCAATTTGCGGCGAGTGTTGTTCAATACAATACCGTTTCTCATGACCAGAATACCGGCAGACTCCGCATTGACTATAAATTGTCTTAGTGCGTCTTCCCACGTGCCCATGGTGCTGCGTGCCTCGACGTGGAAGTTAAGCGTTTGCCGGATGGTGTCTGCGACTTCCGCTGGATCATCGGTGATGGTCACACTGCCGGTGAAGTGCAGTTCCCCCATGCCATGGTTGCGTGCGTAGTCCTGATACCAGGATTGGCGCTGTTGGCACAGGTAGATGGTATCCAGCAGATTCACGCTGGGTCTGGCGACACCCTGATCAGATAAGGTTCGGAAATCAGGGATCGGTAGATCCTCG